>JANTNT010041223.1:0-12494 GCA_024752375.1 Entacmaea quadricolor | reverse complement strand
AAAAATTTCTTAAATTTTCTGTAAAGCTTGATTTGAACTTGATGAATCTGAAAATTGAAAAAAATATATATAGTCCCATGCAAAATTTGAGGGTTTTGCCTTCTTGAAGTTCAAAACACCAATGGTCCCTTATAAAAATTTTGAATGTTGTCATGGAAACTCAGCGGTATTCGTGTGCGCGCGACTCCGTGGGCTCAAATACAATGTTCAATAGTAGCCAGTCACCTTAAATTGTGCATTCATCATCATGTACTTTGCACAATATTGCATAAAAAGGGGATACAAGGTTAGCTGTAACTATTAAGAATTATCTCCTAGAATGAATTGGAATGTTGATAATTTTTGTGGAGGGAGGAAAACCAGAGAACCTGGAGAAAAACCCTCAAAGCAAGGGAGAGAATTAAACAACAAACAACTCTACTTCCATATGACATCAAGCCTGGTGGAACTTGAATACATGTTGCATTGATCATATGAAAGTTCTTTTAGTCTCAATGTAGAGCATCCGACAGAGTACGAAAAGAGAACAAAAATTGTGTGGAAAAGTGTGGACATTTTTAGAATTATTGCGGAATAGTGCAGAAATTATAATAAGCATAATTATTTAAAGATTTTAATTCATTCAAAAAACATCTTCATTTTTATTAAACTATGACTGCAAAAAAATTGTCAAAATTCAGCCAATCATAAGCCTTCTTAGAAAAGAAAGTTTAACTAGTGTCCAGAGTCTTGCAACAAGCCAAGAATGCCTTGTTGATTTTTCCCGTACAACTAACATGTTTTAGAACCTCAAATTCACTGTAAATTAAAGCAATGAAATCTACCTAAAATGATAAATTTGGAAGTTCATTTTATTTCAGAACAAATATTTCATAATGTGGTGATTTATTCTGGGATTTTTGTTTGCAAATAATGTGAAAAATAGTGTGATTCAGTGCAATTTTAAATAAAGTGTATCAGATTTATGCTCTGTCAATGTAGACACTATTTATGATATTGGCCATACAATGTATATACTGTAAATCAATAATAAGAAGACATACATCTCACCTCCAAAGTAATTTCCAGTAGGTGTACACATTCGCCATTGACCTTGGTACATTCCAGGCGTATTTGGTGCAATCATGTTGATGCTTACATCTGTAGTCGCACCAGCTTCTAGTGACTGAACTTCTACAGAATTTACAGGGCCAAGCTGATCACCACTTGTAAACTTTAGGAATACACCAGACGGCCACTTTCCTGGGCCTGTAGAAAATTAATATAGATCTTGATAAACATTTAACTAAGAAAATAAATGCAAGTAATGTTGGATGTTTCGAGGACATCTTGTCAACACTTTCATATTTTCCTTGTCATTATCATCAGGGTTTGTGCTACATCGCTAAAACAAAATTCAAGGACTTTTTAAGGACTTTTCAAGGTCCAAAATGACGATTTTCAAGGATTAATTCTTGGGCGTTTTTTCTTAATTTAAACATTTAAACCTTTAACCTTTTTGCAAAAGTTCAATTTTGTCTTAAACTTCTTCGCCTTCAACCTCAAATGTAGAAATTTCAAGGGCTTTTCTAGGAGTATTCAACATGTTTGCTATTTTTAGGGGCTTTTCAAGTGCATATATTTTCTGTAGAAAATTACAAGCAAAATTAATTAAGATATTGTTTAATACAAGTATTTCACCACCCTGATGACTTGGTTGAATTGGGTACCATTCTGCTTTGCAGGTAATGGTTTGAGTCCTAACTGGACCAACACTCATGGTCTTAAAAGCAACTGAGGAGAAAGAGCTGCCTTTATAATAATCTACAAAGGACTACACTTTCAAGTGGCTTTGATGATCACTTATTATTAATAATAAAGTGGTCCAGTCTCTCCTTGCTTCACCCAACTAGCCAATATCAGGGACTTATAAGATTGAACAACTAAGGATGTGAAGAAACTTTGGAAGTAAACATCCATGTCTGAGCTCACTAATAACTTCTTAATGGGATTTGTGGGTTTAGGGATTCTTAGGGGATGGGATTTGGTGTTGTTCATAGTAGGGAACCTTGTGTTCTAATGTACTGCATCTGTGTTTTGAGGGAATCAATAAATAAATGAATAAATAAAGGAAAGTAAATAAACAAATAAATAAACAAATAAACAATAGAGGTCAATTAGCCTGCATCTCAGCTGAACAAAAACCCTGGTTAAGTCTGCAAATTAACAAACGAAAGCTTGTTCTCGTTTGCATGATTGATTGGCTGTTATACTAGTGCCAGCCAGCGAGTTTTGTCCATTATCAATCAATCAATCGTTTATTAAACATGTATCATCCAATGAACCTGCAAACAAATTTTTTGCTGAAGTAAATTATTGGATGAACTCGATCAATGGACTCTAAACTTCTCACATGTATAAAGTTATCATCCTTCCAATATCCCAAGCATTTTATCAAATGACAAGATTTAAGCATATTATTCAGCCGAGATTGGATCGATGGTTGGTAGCTTGATCAGCGTTGAGTGAAGCCTAGTCAATTTTTCCCCTTGCGTAATGGCGGGACACAACAAACTTTAACTCATTATTTAACAGCTCTGGAGTATAGTGAAACACAAAAATACACTCACAAATCATTGATACTGTGTTTTAATAGTTAACCTCTATTTCATTGGGATTTCTGTGAACCAAAAGTGATATTCCCTGTAGGTTTGTTATGAATTCAAAGTATTAAATTTCAACAGGATAGGGATCTAAAACCCACAGACAGTATGAAAGCCAATCAATGATTACATAAGAATTGAAAAGCTTGTAAGCCAATCATGTGGCATTATTTATAACTGTACAAACAAGAACAAGATTTTGTTTGTTAATTCACAGACAGACTTAACCAGTGTTTTTGTTCAGCTGTGACACAGGCTAGACATTTTAATTTCTTGTAAACCTAAGAGCGCAAATAAACTGTTGTTGTTGCTAGAGGTCAATACCATGACTCTCAAAATGGCTTTTAAAAATCACAAAAAGGCAATAAAGCAATTCATTTAAAATAAAATTTAGCTCAGAACTGTCCTGTACCTCTCACTTTAATTAAGCCTTACCACTGTTTTGTAGCCTCCAAGTCTTTACAAACATTGTACAAGGAGGTACTGATTCCCCTTCACCAATCGTAACATCACTGACAAATGACATACTTGGTAACTTATCACTGGGGCTGTTAAAATCATAGTACGCACACACAGCAGCCTGTCAATCAAATAATAACATTATTTATTCATTATATTCCACTCTCTATTTACTCAGCTCACCACAGGCAATTTTTTCCTTGTTTTGGGCCTCACAGTATCTTTAAGTTAGTATTAAAACAATTACTGTAAAACCCCATGTGTAAAAACGTAGTGGTTTAAGAACCTGCTGGAAAACTTTTGCCATTTTAATACCCAAAAATATAAGAATCTGTTTAGCCAAGTAAGATAAAGCAGGTTCTTATGTTGGCTACAGTAAATATCTCAACCAAGGAGATTGACTTTGACTTTAAACCCTTGTTGTAGAGATAACACTGCATGTACATTCTTTAATCAATTTTGCTAGGTTTATCATGATACAGTTGTGAATTAGCATACAGTATATTTAAGGACCAAACCCAAGTTTATTTATTTTTCTGGCATTTATGCAACAACTATATCTCCATAGAAATTAAGAACCTAATTCAAAACATACTTAACCTACACTGTAATTTGCCAATAACACTCAAAAAATACTTTGTCAAAGACCTAGTTTGCATTAAAATAAAAATGTAGATTCCTACATGCAGGTTTTTACTGTATTTTATTAATAGGCAAAATTAATAATGGCAATTTACCACTGCTTGTTAGCAGCTCATTGCTTGAGATAAAATAATTTTGCCTTTATAGCATGTTTAAACTGCAATAATTAGTTTATAATTTATTAAAAACATCACTCCACCTATAAAAAGCTAAATACAAAGCTAGATTCATAAAACAGTCTGCAGATACTGAAAATAGTTACATTATATTATACTAATATGGGTTCAAAATAAGCAGTTGCAATTAAAAATGCAAACTTTTTAACTTTTCACATCCCAAAAATGTCCATGAGAAAATCTTTGAGTGTGTGTGTGTTGTAAGCAAAAAAAAAATTAAGTATTTAATAGCAGATTTTTGCTATACATGTATATAGTCAAAATATGGAGTCTTGCAGTACACCATGATTTTTTTGTTATTCACTCTAAATGCTTTTTTTTCCATTTTATTATCACCATTTGCATTGCTACGCAGCCACCCCAGACAAAAATTGTGACGTGTAGTATGCAATAGACTGCTGTCAATCAAACCCGCTGACGTCTTTTACACGCTTGTGGATCAGTGAGTGTGGCTTTTCGATCAAATTTTCTCAGTCAGGTACACTAGAGGGAAGTGTCGAAAGCAATTTTACTGATAACATGTGTGTAAAAGACATCAGCGTGTTTGATTGACAGCAATCTAATGCATACTGCACGTTGCGATTTTTGTCTGGGATGGCCGCGTAGCAATGCCAACGGCGATAAAAGTTTTTGTTTTTTGGCTTTGGTATCACAGGTGTTTGGTTTTCTTTTCAAAATTATCTTTATTTATAAAACTATGTACTGCGCTCATCAATTGAGCTTGGAACGGCCATAGTTTTATCGATAAGTTTTATTGCAGATGATCAAGGTTGTCAAGGTAACATCAGCTTGTTACTGTGTAGACAATACTTCATTTCGCAGTTCCCGGTGCCACTTTGAATTTGTCATCAGAACAAGGCTGAGGTTGAGTCATTTCGTAGTGTCTATATAAAACACACAGAAAGTTGTAACAATATCAAAATTATTTGGACACTTTTAAAACATTAGCTCAGCCTCTCAATTTCAGGGATAAGGAAATTCATTCTATAGAGGATATCCAAGAGTTGAAAGTAAGTGATTTGAAACATATTAAACTAGATTTTGCGATCATAATAAAGGTAAGCAAATAAGGACTAGAAAGTAGTCTTCTAAAATCAAGCCTTTTTGCCATCGCTCACCAACCAGAATTTGGGACGAGGAATAACACACATTGATCTACAACTGACCAGACTTTTGTAAGAATTCATGAAAATCACCATGAAAAAAATTCCTAACGTTTGAGACTGCTTAGGAATTATTTTCGTGGTGACAAATTTTTATGAATTCTTATGAAAGTCTGGTCAGTTGTAGATTAAGATGTTATTCCTCATCCGAATTCTGGTTAGTGAGCGATGGCAAAAAGGCTTGATTTTAGAAGACTACTTTGAGGCACGTTGGCGATTTCTAGTCCTTACCTTTATTGTGATCGCAAAATCTAGTTCAGTGTGTTTCAAATCACTTACTTTCAACTCTTGGATGTCCTCTATAGACCGAATGAATTTCCATATCCCTGAAATTGAGAGGCTAAGCTAATGTTTTAAAAGTGACTAAATAATTTTGATAATGTTACAACTTTCTCTGTGTTTTATATAGACACTATGAAACAACTCAACCTCAGCCTTGTTTTGGTGACAAATTCAAAGTGGTGCCGGAAATTGTGAAATGAAGTATTCACACGTGCATATACACTCTAATTGGCTATTTTTTGGACTGAAAATCATTGCTACATACAAACACCACAGTGTTTATCAGTCCAAAAATAGCCAATTAGAGTCTATGCACATGCAAATTGTCTACACAGTAACAAGCTAATGTGACCTTGACAACATCGATCATCTACAAATAAAACTTATCGATAAAACTATGGCTGTTCCAAGCTCAACTGATAAGCGCAGTATATGATTTCAACTTTACCACACAAAAAATATAGATATTTTAGCCAAAGTGAGAGTCCGAGGATGGTATTATCATTGTGAAGAAAATCCAAATTTTAGATTTAATACGACGAGATCAATGTTACTGGCAATATTTCGGCTTTATTACAAAGTCATAATCATGCTAAAAAAGTTACAAGATTGGCATGTTATATAAAGCCTAGCTAATTTAAGACCAAACAAAATAAAACAATATACCATGATTACCATCCTTGTACTCACTTTGGTTAATGTATTTTAAGTTGCCAGCTAGTTCTGAATATAGATATTATTTTAAGAAAATGCATACTTTGATCAATATATTAATATTTTAGTCTTCCATTCAGTCATTATCCCAATAATAAAATAAAAAAGACACCTCTAATATCAATGTTGTTGAAAAGAATAACTGCAAACAACAGCTAAGATAAATATTTTGTGAAAATAAACATATTGTACAAAACATTAAATTGTATTTAAATCATCAGCCACAAACATCAACCTGCTTTCAAAGTAACTCATAAAAAAACACAAAAATTGTACATTAAACAGAAATCAATACACTTATTACACAAGCTCTTTGCATATAATTATCATAAATTAATTTTTCACCATTGAACATATGCAGTACTTTAAAATAATTAAAACTGTTAATTTTTGGGGTCTGGCACTTTTAACCTTAAGTATTTAATAATTAATAATCAGAATACTTTATTTTGGTAACGAGGAAGAAACAAAAAACAAAAAAGGGAATATAATTTCTAAGAATTTGAATATTGCATAATAATGATGTATAATGTGAATGACTGAATGTGTTAGAGTTTGTGATCGAAGTGAATGGTTATTTAAACATCTTTATTTACCTGTTGACCCAAACATAACTACCAGTCGTGGTTAGAGAAAAGCATGACCGCTAACAAGAGATATTCTCTGAATATGTTACCTAAGTAATTGAATGTCTATGTTTTATTTTGACAATCATGTAAGTCTTAATTCATTATAAAAACTACAATAATTTAAATCTGTTGTCTGTACGGTCCTTATGTCTCTTAAACCCATCTACTATTTAATCAGACCATTTATAGTTTCATATGTGGATTTCAATTTTTAACAGCCTTCAACTTTAGCTTAAGCTTACCTGAAGATTCCTTTGAGTGATCGTGTTTAGCGTTTCATATGTGAAATACAAATATAAAACACAGAGTTTAAATATGGTGTACGGTTAATAAACAGGTATTATAATAACAAATGAGTGTAAATGCTAACGTCAATTAGAATTAAATCATTACCAGTTCGACATATCAAGAAAGAACGCACAACCAGTTTGGTTTAACTGAAAGTCCAGAACCCTCTGTAGTTCACTTATCAGGACATCGCGATCCGTTGTTCCTAAACTACTAAATTTTATCATTAGATCCTGGTCCACATCGCAGTCTACATCCATGGCTACACTTTGAGGGAGACTTACAGGTCTATTAAATGTTCTAAAGGAAGTTTAGAAGCGATTTTTATACCGTTTAAAACATTCGATCGAATCAAATTTGTTTTGGACCAAGCGTCTCAACGAAAGTCATGACGTCACATAGTAATGGTGTAAACCGATGACATGGATAACGCGGGCTCAATGACAAAATCATTCCAGAAAAACTTTGTTTTGGGTTTTTTTCAACAAAGCAGAGTGAAGTCATTAAACCTGTGAAATAAAAATTACTTGTAAAAGTGTAATAGCCAAATAGACACAAAAGAAAACAATGGAATTAGGGTCTACTAAAGTGTATTATTCTAATATCTATGGCACGGGTTTTATAATTACTTCACTCTATGTTAAATGAAAGAAGATTTGGCCTAAATTCTATTTTTCTCGGCCTTGTAAACAAACCGTAACGTCAAAAATCTTACTAGTAATTAATCAGCGTGAATCAGCGTAAATCGTTTTGAAAATTTGAATTTTGGAAAATGGGGCGGTGCTCGTCCCAGTCTACCTCTATTTCTTCACAGGTGTTTTTGTTCTTGGAACGCCTGTGGTTTTTCACGCTTCGCAAACTTCAACATTTTACTTCGTAAACTTTCTGCAAGTTTCTTTTAAAATGAAGCGAGGATTCGAGCAAGAAAATCTCTTTACCATCAATAAACATGCGGAGGAGTTCAAAAATAAGGTAGATAAGTTGGAAGGATGTTAAATTTCAAAGTGTTTTTAATTATAAACATTTATGTCTGGTGAAAATTTGATATTGAATTCCATAAATTGTTTTTATTGTAATCTTGCAGGTTAAGGTTCTTATTGACAACGAAGAGGAGAAAATGGCTTTATTTAATGCCTTGAAGGCGTATCATGAGTAAGTAAAAGAAGATGAATCGAAGTAAAGCAAAACACACTGCAAATCTAGGGCCACCTGAATCGAAGATTGAACGCTTATGATATATATCAAATTTAATTTTCTTTCTATAGATCTTAAACTTAAACTGTTAACAAAACTGTACAATAGCAATAGAATAAATACTATTCCATTATATACTCTACATATGTATACAAATAGTACATTTTAGGCAGATTAGACATGTTTGGAGATGACTTATTACATGTCAGTGTATTTATTTTTGAAATGTTTATTTTCCCCTAACCCCAACCCTGAATATTTAATCCATGTCACAAAATAAAATTTGTAATGAGAGGGTTGTACAGGGGGGTCTTGGGCATGGTTCATGTGCCCCCCCAAATAGTGAATCATGGATTAATGTTGTTTTCACCATCTATAAACTTATGGAGGTTTCGCAACTCAAATTAAATCACGTGGAATAAAGTCCTGAAATCATGATTTTCAGTCGTTATGTCTAGTTCTTCACGAGTCACATGAAACCTTTGGGTCGCGAATCATGAAGAATAATTTATTAAATTCATGTTTCACAGAAAACAAAGTCGGCATGCATCCTATATATCCCTGAATGACCCTCTAATCAGCATAGTTGAAATTTAAATGTCAATGTTTGTTTGTTTTAAATGAAACAATTCATAATCTAGGGATTAAATCACTTTTTTATTATGTTTTTTTTTAGGAATAGTAATATTATTACACTCACACATGATATCAAATCCATTATAAACACTCCAAAAAGATACCCTCTTTACAAGGATATAAGGTAAATCAAAAACAAAACAACTACTAACAATAATATTTAATATTACAAATGTATGTTGCTATGGTAGCGAGCTTAGATTGGAATGTTGTTTGCCACCAGACTGTGTTTACATTGTATAAATTATTTTTCTATATATAGCTGTACAATCATGTAGATTAAATTTATTCTACTGTTCTAGATATGTGATACATCCTGAAGATGTAGAGACTTTCCTCACAATGATTCCTAATTCACCAAGGTATTGCCATATGTTATATATGATTATGTCTACAGATTTTGCAGGAAATTTTGATGATTTTTGTATCAAAGTTCACATCTCCTGACATGCATGGTCACTTATAATCTAGGATCTATTAAACACACAACAACTTATTTTGGGGATATCAGGGTCTTTATTGTCAATAGACCGAATGTGAATTCCCCCTTAAGGAGAGGAACATTAAAAAAAATTATATATATATACAAGTAGCTTGATTTCTCTTGCGATACAAAACCATAGTGACTGTGCAATATAACCTTGCTTATGGTATATATATCCCTCAGGCACGCAGGGAATTTCCACCTTAAGCTTGTGTATTTAATTGTGATAAATAATTATGCATGTCTATCACACATAAAAATTATCAAATTTTATTCTTGGTTGGGTCTCTTTATACTAGCAAGGTTGATTGTGTTAGTTTGCTTGGGTCTTACTTGTTGTACCCCAATCTGCTGTATTTTTGGTTAAGCTTCTTTAACTCTTGTATAATAATATTATGCTTAAATTCAAGTCTATTAATTCAGCTTTTCTTTACAAGTCACTGACTGTATACTTTACAGTAGAAAAGCCAAAATATGAAACTATATTGCAACAATTGCCTTTATTTTGCAATGCATATTATAAGTATGCTTATATATATTTGACAAGGATCTAACCAAAACTGAGAATAGATATAATATACCAGTAGAAATATATTACACTTTGTTTTGTTTTATAAACCCAAACTTTGTTGACTAATCTCATTTTAAATCAAAAATTTATATTTATGACCTAATTGTAATCATCTGTGTATTATTTTTAATGGTCTTTTTTGGATATAGTGATGGCATACACATGATAAGAATACAGCGTTCTAGTAGAGAAACTATAGGATTCAGCATCAGAGGAGGTATATTAAAGTTTGTAAATAAACCTTGTTAGCTCACTCTCTATTTTGAAAGTCACAGACTTTAAAATTTCATTTAGAATACATCAGGTGACCAGTCTGTGAAGGTAGTAATTAATGTCAGAAGCTTTGGTTCATGTGGGACTTCATCAAATTAAAAAAAATTTGAAAGGAATTTATAAAACTACAAATTTGTATAAGAATTGAGTTACATGTAGCATTATTGATGCCAGGTTATAAATATTTCCTGTCAGTGACCACATAACTATATGGTTCAGTTCCATGATGAGGTGGAACATGATAAAATACAATGAATGTATGAAAATGTCAAGCTCCATCTCATCTTAAGAACCATTGGTTTTTTAATTATTCAAGTGAATTTAGTCTATTTTGTACCATAAATAAGAATTCATTTATTTACTACCATATTTTCTTGGGAGTTCTCATGTATTTAGCCACCCTTGCAAAAATATAAGCAATGAGAATAATGAGACAATTACTACCGAATTACTTGAAGTGTCGGCAGCATAAAAAAATCAATCGATCAATATTCATTTCAGGCGTGAGAACAGTTGGCTCTGATTGGCTGAGCATTAATTTCTGTATCTTGGCCCGTGCGTTGCCCCTAACAACATTGTAGTTTCAAAACCGCTTTGTCGTTTCTCACTCAAGTCCTAAACAAAGTCACATGATCAAAATGAAGATGTCAGGTGATAAAAATGATCAATCGAAGTGATCACATGAGTTAACTAGGATTGCTGTTACGATTGACTGATTTTTTCACGCTGCCAACACTTCAAGTCGGTAGTATCTTACATGTATACAAATAGAAAAGCACATTTTTGTTACAGTCATCAGTATTATTTTGAATGGTGTTGAACTTGGTTGATTTTTTTCAGGTAAAGAACATGGTCTTGGTATATATGTGTCAGTTGTTCAGAGAGGATCACCAGCCGATGTTGTTGGACTTAAGGTGATTAATTCAATGTCCATCTGAAGAGAGAATACACAAGTACACACATTTAAATCCATTTTTATCTTCAAGTTGTCTTTTTCCCCAGAAATTAAAATAGCTAGGCTATTGCAATTAATTTAGGGTGGGTGTACATAAGGATTGAAATTAAATTAACATTGCAATTACCCTATAACACTATGATGTCACATCAAAACAATGATATCTATTGTTTTAACGTTAAGGATCATGATCGTCAGAGGGGCCAAAATAGCAGCAACACAAATGAAATCACATTCAATTAGGTTTGTGAGATTATGAAAAGTGAGAACAGCTAAATGTTAAACCAAATATCTGTGTACAAAAAGAAAAAAGATTTAGCCCAAATTTCTTCTTTTCTTTCCTATGTAAGCAAACCATGACGTCATAGTGATATGGGGCAATTCTGGGGTATATAAGGCACCAGAAAGTTGCTGGAAATCCTGGGGGTGGAGAAGAAAATGGAAAATCTAGGGGGTAATAAAGAAATATGCAATGGAAACATGAAAATCCTGGGGTCTTGCAATGGCCAGAGGGTAGAGAGTCAAGTGAGGGTCCTTCAGAAGGAAAAATGAGCATCCTCAACCAAGGGGTATAAATTAAATGAAAATGGACTAAGGTGAAATGGCAATCTTAAATCAATTGGCTTGGGAGAAGCAATATATTCACATGTTAAATAATACTTATAAATTATAGGATTTGTTTGATGGTCTTCAGGTGGGAGATGAGATCCTTAGTGTTAACAATATGATATTGACTGAAGCAACACATGAAGAAGTTGTAAACTTACTGAGATCAAGAAGAATACTTGTCTTGAAAGTCAAGAGTGAGTGTATACTGACAATAACATACTGAACATTTTGTCAGTCAAGTAGATCTTTCATTCAGCATTAAACTTAAGAATAACATCATTTTTATTAAGCTTAATTCTTAGGGAAAAATAAGTCTCCTTAATTTTCCTATTCTTAAAAAGTCTGTTGATCCTCCTTTCCATAGTTTAGATTTTCAGTCACCAACTCTTACCATTCCATATTGATCCATCTTTTTATGGAAGAACCTTTCTCTCACTTACCTAGCTTACACTTGTCCTAGCTTAAATGACCTTAAAATTTACCACACCCAATGAGTTAATGGAGAGCCATGACATAAAGTTGAACTATTCTGCACCTCTTTTCTTTGCTAAAAAATGAAATAGAAAATAAAATAAAATAATGCTCTCTTAAATATCTTCATGTAATGTAAGAACGAGATGGCAAGCAAGCCATGTGGGATGGGCTCAAAAGACGTATAAGGCATATAGCGCAACAGGCAAACTACGAGCCCTAAACATGCAACGACAGAAGAAGACTGCACTAAGGCCTTTGACAACTTCTGGTCATTAGATAGATAAAGCCAGTTCAACCAGAAAC
>JANTNT010041111.1:0-23407 GCA_024752375.1 Entacmaea quadricolor | reverse complement strand
AGAAAGAAAGAAAGAGGAAGAGAGAGGGAGAAAAGAAAAGACTGACCGTAGGAAACTAATTAACATCAATAATTCCCACCTACAGCCGGTCGACTTAATTTTTTTTGACACCGCTCGTAAAGAGATTGCGTTATCATATAGTTAAAGGATAAGGGCCATTACTCCGACAGGGTCATCTTTGTGCCTACGAGGACAAAACCCTAAATGCTTGCCTGCCCACATTAGCTTTTTAACTCAAGATTGTTAAACAGAGACTGGCAGGCGCAGGCAAGCTAATCGAGAGGACGAGAAGCCTAAATGCACAGATCTTAAACGGAAATTGACCGGCCTAATTGAAATAGGTCCTCAAAGTGTTTTTGTGTCGGAACGAGCAATACCATATTTGAAAAAAAGAAGAACTGCTGTGGGGCAATAGACAATTAAAAATTACGCCATTGGAGACCGGGTGAGGGGCTTTTCAAAACAAAAATATCGCCCATTCGAATGGCATTCGTGTTCTGAGATCATGATCCTTACTGACATGTTCAAAATATATTGAAGAAAAAATCCTCACTGACCGAGTAGGTTGGCTGTGATATTAAAGAAACGATATAAAACCATTATGAGCTATTACCAAACTAGTTACAGTGTTAACACTATAAACATAGTTGAATTAATCAGCAATTTTCTGCCAGTTTTAAACTTATTTGACTACATCCTATTTGCAATCAGTTATAATTGTAGTTTTTCTCTCTCGACGCGGGATACCAATCCTTTCTCTCGTAAAACTGTCTAGCCTTCACATAACTTTATAATAATTACCTTAAAAAAAGCGTTCGCATTTTTTAATATGGCTAAAGGCAATCTTTAAGTTGGCATTAAGCCCAGGATAGACACGAGGAAAAGTCGCCATCCACACACACTCACACACATACACACACAACGAACTGGTGGCGTTATTTGTCTTCAATGAGGAAAAAATATTGAAATAAGGATTTTAAAAGTCTTAAGTTAGCACATCTTATAACCATTGATATGTTTAAACCAGAATCGAATTATCAATGATTGATTTGTAAATAACTCTATTGAATATTATAATTTGTATTTAAATGGAGAAAGACGGATTTTTTTCGAGGGTTATTTTTGAAATGTTGTCAAGTGTCACATGAAAAAGCGCCAAGTGTATGATCGATTTGAAGATTCAACTGCAGCGGGTTTGTATCCAACAGACACTCAAACAACGGTTTTTAGAGAACGCGGTTTGTTCAAGGACAGTCTTTTGTGTTTGCAGTTAAAGAACAACGCTTCGGTTGCCATAAGATACGTTGAGAAAAGAAAACTAAAAAGATGTGGTCATTATAAAGCCGATCCATCACCTGTTCATCGTGAATTCGACCTATAACAGGTGTCAAGCTTTTTCAATACTTTTGAGCTCAAAACTGAATCTTTTGATGCTTTAAATTGTTCTCTTGCGTTGAACACGCTGAAAACCTCTCAAAATCGCCAGATAACATCGCATAATAAAGAAAAACGCAAATATACGTTTACATAAGTGATACTTAAAGAGTTTGGGCAAAAACAATTACAGTAGATTGATTACTGGGAAGTTAACAATGTCAAAATGGATAATTTGATTCCTTCACTTGCTCGAGGATTCAAAGTAAAGAGCGAATAATAAAAAAAAAGATTTACAACTTGCAAGGCAAAAGTCGTTGTTTTTGAGGGAAATTATTAAAATTGCTGGTTAATACTTGCAAGAATGAAAGGTGAAGTCTTCGTTTTCTGGCACGCGTTTACTCTATTAAGACGGAGATAAGGTTAGACCGTTTTAGATTGTAAATCTGCAAAGAAAAGACTCAAGATCTTATCATAAAACCCCTGCCATTTTATCGGCGTTATATAACAAAACATTCTTTATCGAGCGCATTCGAAAGAAGACAGCACAAAGGGGATTTGATCTCTTGGGTTTGTTTGTGTGTGGTTTTAATTATTTGTGAAGAAGTTCAAAATCACCTCTTTTCCCGCTTTTCTCAATTGCACGAGCCTTGTTCCATGCAAACACCAAAACATATTTTAATGCTTTTAAAACATTTAAAACCACTCCTTAACTGGTATCAATTAGTTTATTAGTTGTAAATCAATGGCGATATTTTGTACAAATAAGCATGCTATATAGATTTATAAAATAATTCACTTCAACAGAAAATATCTGTTATCACTTCAGAAATGAAGTTAGAAATAACATTCAACATGTTGTCTGTTTATAAGTTTTTCTTTAAAAAAACATCGCTTTTTAGAAAGCATTTGGCTTGCTGTATCGTGATTTCATAAATGGTGACTGTATTTTTTTAGTAAATCTAATTAAAAGCCGAATTAAATTAGCTATTAACTTGGCTCGTATAAACGATATTCTCTCTGGTAAAACTTTGTACATTTTCGTGAAGTATTTTGTTCATTGTTTCTTATATACATTATTTTACAAACTGTACAAATGTTGAACAGGTTTAGCTGCGATATCAACACTACTAACTTGTGCTTATCGATTTAACTCGATGGAGATTCAGGAGAACATTGAGGACTTTCTACACTTGTTCCGTGTTGCGCAGCCTTCTTGTCTTTCTTCCACTTAACACGTCGGTTTTGAAACCATATTTTGACTTGCTTTTCTGATAAATCAAGCAGTGCTGCAATTTGTATTCTCCTTAACCGAGATAGATATCTATTTTGGCTGAACTCCTTCTCCAATTCTAAGAGTTGCATGCTTGTATAAGCAGTACGGATTCTTTTTGATCTTGAATTTCCTCTGCTTATATTACTAGGGTCTCTGGAAGACACTGAAAACACAAAAGACAAATGTTAGATAAATAGCTGCGACCATCGTTAAAATTAGATAATGTTAGCCTTAAAGACGGCATCAAACATTCAAGTGTTCATTACAGAGTTATAGTTGACTGAACACCTGTCAGCGCACAAAGCTAAGGTTCTTAACGGCACAACAAATTCTGAAAGAAAAAAAGAAATAAACTTACCGTAATCAGCCAAGTGAATTCGGTCATCTTCGGTTGCAGGATAACGCTGTTGGAGAAGAAGATGGTCTTTGGTTAAATCTCTTGAATACAGCGCAGCTCCTGGGATCGTAGCTCCGCGTACATGCATAAATTGGTGTACAGCAGGACTTGAAGGGATGCATAATTGACATAAGCTGTTTGTAGGTTCAGGTTGTGTCGGACTCCAGCAGCACGAACAAGGAACTGGAGATTCGTAGGGATGATGCCTTGTGTGATCTGATGTCGTTGTAGCTGATTTGGCTTTAGAGACTTGGATGAGCGAGTCGATGTAGAATGAAGAAGACATGGCTGAGCTGAGCTTTGAACCGTAGGCAGGTAACTGGCGAATGCTGTTGGTCGAGTGTCCTCTGACGCCTATATATGCTTAGTCAAATACTTGTCCCACGTGCGCTCTGTTGCCAATTTATGTAACCTATTGTAAGCATCATAAAGAGCATAATAAATAATGAAGAGCCTTTAAACTGCCTGAAAAACAGTTTAAGCCCAGGATAATTTCTTCACAACCCCGATTAAAGCTTTAAAAATTACCTTAACCTCAACAATCAGAAAGTCTTGGATAAACTTCAAACTTTCGGCCAAGCCAGTCTTCTGTGGAGATTTTGTTTTCTCCTTGTGCGGATCAGAGTGTGTGCAGTGTATTTACAGGTAGATCGATATATCGAACTATAAGACTCGTATGGAACACATCATGTCCTTTTTAAAAGCTTCAGTTATCACCTGCCATCACAACTGACAATCCGATTGTTGGATATTCATTTAGTCTTTTGGGGACGCTTGTAATTACAATTCAGATTTCATCGACGCACTTGGCATAGTTATTGTACTAAAGTTATGCGTTCAAATGATGGCAT
The DNA here is from genome assembly GCA_024752375.1 of Entacmaea quadricolor. Classification (NCBI taxonomy): domain Eukaryota; kingdom Metazoa; phylum Cnidaria; class Anthozoa; order Actiniaria; family Actiniidae; genus Entacmaea; species Entacmaea quadricolor. The sequence continues at coordinate 19,509 of JANTNT010041111.1, read as the reverse complement.
TCATTCTTCCTGTGTAAGCACAAATAAGATATTGTCCCCAGGGCCTGATATCCGGTCGGTCTATTACATTACCAAGATTGTAAACCAACTTAACTCATTTAGAATTCGAACTTCATCATTCTCACTGTTATTGCTTATTTAATTCTTTAATTCGGCTCATTTAGCTATGACGAATTGGGCCCAAATTACCCTACACGCCCTCAACTTTATTAGACTATAAAAACGGTTTTTATAACTCTATACTATCGACTTCGGAACCTATTTGACAAAAAATGATTTGAAAAATAAAGTTTAAGAATTTTTTTCTATGAATTTGTTTGCCAAGTGAATTCGTAATGAAATTCGTAATGATATGATTCTTTTATGTTTTTTGTTTTCATTTTCTGTGGGGGATTTGATTTCGATACTGGAAGCCAAAAAAAATCTGTGATTTTTATTGCCACCCCCTTAAAAATCCCAACTTTGGATGAAGTAGCAATAATCAAATGCCCCCTTGTTACTCAAATAAAACAGAATCAACGCTAAATTAGAATCCATCCCACTGCAAACAAATGCTGTTTAATGGCGAAACCAATTATGTCCACGAAACAAAATTAAATCGTCGTGTTTGTGTTACTAGCTCAGAGACAACATTGAAGGTATCGCTGCAGGTTCAATTGGTCTATAACCTTGGAAACTTTACACATGGCGTAAACTGAATACCAAATCTATTTGAATGTGTTTTGTGTGAGCGTCAAGCCTTTATCACATGTTATTGGAACACCTACCGATTTGGTTTATCAAGTTCTTAATGAGAATCAATAGATAGGAGCATTTTTTGATTCGACTTGAATAAGCTTGGCATGCAGAACATTAATAAGGTGCCTACAAACAGTGCAAACAGAAATTCTTATCCTAAACTAACAGAAGCTATCATAATCTAATATTATCTTAACAATTCATCCCCACACTTGCTTTATTTCTGTATTTTCAGTTTATCTTCACTTGCATACAATTTTTTTCTGGTTAAGAGTTTAAAATTCAAACTGATTCTTAAATTTCATTACGACAGTGGTTCACTACTAGGGGTATTCATGTAATCTCAGGCAGTTACAATCATTATTTGATATATTTACAGCCATAATTGTCTTAAATCGGTCCGGAAACAAGTTACCTAACTAAAGACGAAAATAACGTCGTTTTCCTTCGTAATATCGCGTATAGGAAATGAATATCTATTAGAGTAAACACTCCAGTCATTCAGAAGCTGCAAGCTTTCGACCAACTCCAGTATATTTGACAAACAATTTGGTTAATAAAGCATAACTTTAAGGCAAAGTTAATTAGTTTAACAAAGTAGACCAGACTTCATATTATAAGACTTTAAAAAGATTTGACACAATTGTTATGGGTAGATAATTTGGATAATTTAAAGATGAAAATCTCTTTTTCAACGACTCTATTTTTTAAAATTTGCCAAACTTCGACTTGAATTTTGAGCGTTAATATTGTTTTTTTTTTATATATTATTTTATTTTATTTTATTTATTTATTTATTTTATTTTATTCCCATTTCTTATTATTATTAAGGAAAAGCGATTAAGTACATAAAGATTAATAACAGCTATAAGGAATGTACAAAATGAAACACACTTGTCAGGATACTTCAGAAATAATAATTGTTTTAATCTCACTCTTATGATCTTTTGGTCTTACAATGGATCAACTACATTTTTAATAGTGTAAAATGTTCTAAAATTATGTTCAATCATTATGTTCCTCGATTGTTGAAACCTTTCTATCTGATCAATGTCAGGAATCAGAAGAATATGTATATCAATATAGCTAATTCTTTGATTGGTTTTGTTGCAAGGTGTGTGGAAGAGATTAAAGGATTTTTTGCTTAAAGACTGAGAAAAGCGAGAATCGATTGTCGACAAACACGTGGTTTCAGATCCAATTTTGTTAACCATGTTAAGAATTTAGAAGAAAAAATGAAATGCAGAGATATTTGAAAATAACATTCTTAATTCAATTACTTGAATGATTAGGTCTTTATACTATAGGGAGGTGGGGAACAGTTTATTTTGAAAAACATCTTAATTTATGAATTGAAAACCTTAAGGACTAAACTGGCATTGGAAATTCCGATCAGTACCAGTTCAGAACTGCGATTGTTTACAAACGTGCCTAGTGGCTTTTTTTCAATTAAATGATTTGTCTTCAAATATCCCGAAAGAGAAACTCTGTGTAAATGTAATAAATGTTTAAGAAGTTAATTCGATCTAAGCAAAGATATAGTAGAAAATATCTAATAAATTCTATCAAGTCAACACTTCAAATTTCAGTCTGCTAACAGATGTCGCCGCCACTTTGCCTCACATTTATACTAATAGAAAATATTCAAACGCAAGAAGTTAGTAATCTAGCCTAATTATCTGTGCCAATTATCTCTGAATTGGGTGGATTTAGTCGTTCAATAAACAATCAGAATAAAGGAAAAAGGAATTTCTTAGATATGTTACTATGCGATTCGGGTTTATTTTAGAAGACATTTCACGTTTTATTTTGAAAAAAGGAAAATGTGAATTTTTTTAAAGAGACCAAAAATAGCGCATACGGTAATAACAGACGAGTTAAACAACAAGTTAAAAGGAAAGTAAAACAAACCCAAATGTTTTCTTTTCGTTAACAAAGAACACAAAATGAACAAACTGAATTGAAAAGAACTTGGGAAGCCCTTGAATGAAGAACAGTTATAATGTAGGACCGAAACACGCGCCTAAAATCAATGACCACACAAAACAAAGTATTGCATTATGTAAAATACTCAATATATTAAACTATTTCAATGGCTTAACTAAAAATAGTTAAGGATTCTTAGATCCAAATCAGCCCGTTTTTAAATCTAAATATTTTTAGCAGTGCTTTTGTTCGAATGCAATGTTAGACATGCTGAGAAAGGACGTTCGTTTTATCCGAGAAGATATTCCCCACGCTTATGGGCACACTTTGAAAAAGGTTTGAAAAATGGTAAAACTTTAATTAATACGAGCTGAAAAAGACTAGCGCACAATCTGCACTGTTTTAATATCCACAGAAGAATTTCAAATCAAATTTTGGAATAATTTATTGTTTACTAAAAAGAGAGAATCGGTAAAAGTTGTCAACAAAAGCAATGAAAATATTTAAAAAGCACAAAAAATAACACTGGAAATCAGTATGTGTTCGCGGTACTGAAACGATGAAATATATGAGTTAGTGATCAATAAAAGCTAATATTCTCAACACACAAATGGTTTTATACGAAAGTTAATTCATTTTTACAAAGCTATTCGGCATTTTACAACAGAATAACAAAGCAGTTTTAGATTGTTAATATTTTAGGGCATCTTGATAATAGTCTATTCATCTAAAATTCCGCGACTTCTGTGACTACACTGCACCACTGGCAATAGATCATACCAGAATAAAGCCAGCTGAAAGTTAACAAACCCCCTAGTAATTACAGCTATGCCTAGACAAGGAATCGCATTTAGAAAAATGCTTTTTTTTACATGATTTCTTAAAGTCGAATTTTGCAAATTATTGCAGAATTTTGACTATAGCATCATTTAGTTAAAAAAAATCTTCCATTACTCGTATAAGTGAATATAGGTATTATTCTTTTAAAAAAATCTGCTTTAGATCGAAACATACGTTAATTTATTTATGTACAACTAGACAATAAATCGTCACGCGATGATGGCCCGGATTCAAGGTCTCTACAATACAAGACTTAGGAACATATGCACACACAATCGTTTTTCGCAAGAATATACCTACGCGTATCCCTTTATTATCGTCGATCTCCTCATTAAAAAATATATCGACTTATCTGATGCCCCAGATAGGGTTGGGTCCTGACTGTTGAACAAGAAAGCTGCATTTTAACCTATATTTTTAATATATATATATAAATATAACTCAAATATATATATATGGTTGTCTTTAGTCAACCTTCACAACGGCTGTTATTGAAGCTACGTTGACCTAACTACGATACAAACAGTGACGTAGTACTACCAAACGAGAAAATAACCAATAAAACACAAAACAACTAGAGTTTAAGCGAGAAAATTAATTCTGATAAAAAATTACACACCTTTTTGCAACTTACGGTATATTTCACTTGGGAAAGTCAGTCGGATATTAGCGGCACTAGTTGTCTTTATTCCACAGAGGTGTCTTAACTTGGTAGGCTTGCGGTCAGTACTAAGTGTTGATTGGATATATGAGCTGACGCCTTATAGGCAGCACAAGGCTTCCATATGATCGCAATATTCGATTTTAAAGACTTTAAATTAGAAATATATGCCAGCAGAATAAGTGTGAGTGTAAGAAGACCCACTGTGATCCTCGATTAAGGCGCGTGCTAAACTCAAGCTCAAAAAATTATGGCTTAAATTTAAGTCTCAAGATCACACTATTTTTCCATCACAATGCCCTACCCTTACTGGTGTACCCAACTTTCACTGAAAGAAACGTAAAGAGGTTTTGGTCTAAATATCATCCTAAATCTATGAGGTTAAAACGAAAGATATCTCTGAGAGGACAGCTAATGATGGAATAATATTTAAGTTGTTGATTTTCTAACAGCAAGTGATCAATCGCCCTACAAGGCATTCAAAGTCGGATAAGACGTGAGAAGAGCCCATTTAATCAAGATGTCGAAAAATTTGATTACTTGTGAGCAATCTACCTCTAATGTCTTCCATATACGCCTAATTTCCACTGATCTCTAGCTGTGTTTTCCAAGTCATCTTTCCCCTAATTTAAAATGTGTTTTGTTCTACATTGAAGAATTGCCAATACGGTCAAAAAAGACGAAATGTATCTTAAATTAAGATGCTACATTGAAACCTGGGCTTAAACCTGAATACTTTCACAACAAAAATATCACAAAAACGGATGAAAAAGACTTAAGATTTGACATTTTTCTTTAACAGATGGTTGCGACAGTCTCTAACATCGCAACGAATATTGAAACCTGGAGATAAATAATTCAACCTGTTCACCTTGAATGAATTTCCTGAGAGGAAATAAGGTTTTTAAAAAAAATTAGAACTCGGTTCCGGCCTAAAATGAGTAAAGAAAACTAGCTACAGAGATGCCAGAATAAAACACGAAATAAACTAATGAAAAAGTTAAGAGTATTTGAAATAGCCAAACTGTAACTTCTGTATATTAACATAAATTTGACTAAATATTAGAATTCCAAGGACGTCTTGTCTGAAGAAATCGTTTCATTTGCAATTTAATAAATATCAAGACAAAATTTACGGAATATTTTATCACAAATATAATGTTTATTCATTTGCTATTAACAAAAATACGGCGAAGAAACTTCAAAATTGCTTTTTAGTCAAGTTAGATCACATTTATTTAGAGGCATTTTGAAAAGATAATTTTTTTAGTTTTGCGGTCGAAAAAAAATATGTATCGATTTTGTTTTGAATAGCCTTAGTGTACGTGATAACCTGAATTTGGAATATCTAGATAGGGTTTTAATATACCAACCATTTGATAACATCTGCTTAATACTGAAGGAAAAACTGTCATCGCATTATATTAGTTTCACAAAGCAAACAACAAGAAGGAGCAAGGTTAACAGAAAACAAGCAAAAACTATTTATAATGCAGGAAAGAAGGAAAGAAAGATGGAAAGAAAAAAGAAAGAACGAATGAATGAATGAATGAAAGAAAGAAAAAAATGAAAAAGAAAGAAAGAAAGAGAGCAGTAGTTAAGCGATTGTATTTTTAAATATAAATTACTTCTATTCTATATTTTAAAATTTTACGAATAATATGCTCTTTACCTAAACTGTTTTCTCATGTTTATAATTTGAATAATTATTGGATAGTTTAAAAACAAAGTGTATTTCTCGGTCGATTAAGCAGTAAAACGTGAAGTCTTTTTTACAATGTTTATTGTAAATGAATTCATTGTGCTGTTATATATCTTTTTATTCATTTTCAATTTATTATTGTATTTTCAATATCAAAAGAAAAATATATAAAACGTATAAGGTGACGTGATGTGTATTTTGAACAATTAATTTCGAATAAAAATGCACAAAATAATATCCCGAAGTAAAATCCTTTGCTAAACATTTAATTGGAAAATATCGAAGTATTTAAAGATAGATATTCAATGCTTAATAATATTTTCAAGTTTTCCAACTCTCCAGCTTGTTTTATAGCCGTATAAGCGAGTTTTACGAGCAGTGCATGAGAAAAGCTGTTTTCATCGTCTTGGTCGATAGAAAATATCAAGGGTGATAGAAGGCTGTTGCATGTTGGGTAGATCAAAAGGATCAGAACAGGTGACCACTATATGGTCAAGAAAGACAGATTATTCATTGTTTCGCACTCCGGAACACGCACAAATACGATTTGTTTTGGGCTTCATCGTTGTTTTTCTTTCTAATTATTGTTTCCTAATAAACAGGGTCTTTCTTCGAGAAATTTATACCACTTTGTAGTGAAACATCAGAAAGTCTTCATCAGAGACATACACTTCCATTCACGTTTAGAACTATTAGAAAATATACACTTTCAAATGAACAACAAGTTATAACACAATAATTTAGAGTTTATTCCGGCAATAACATAACAAAAAATTAGATTCTACTCAGTCCCCAACAAGAGAAAGTCTTTTTAAACCCTTGACGAAGTCCGATGAAGAACTATGGAGTTTATGTAAATGATCATTTCATTTAAAGTTTAAACAACTCAAACTAAAGTTAAGATGAAAGATAGAAAAACATAGTACAAGCGAACAAGGAGGGAAAAAAAAAACAGCCCAGCAGATTCGACGAAGACAAATTTTGTTCTTTATTTTTGTTGAAGTAAAATAACTTGTCATTAAAGATTTAAAAGAAAGCCTTGATCGAAGTGCTAATTTCAATCAAGGTCATTCAAAGGATCTAACACTTAGAGCGTTTAGTTTACTCAAATATCAAGTTCAGAAAGTCAACCCTAAGTATTTTAGTTAGCTTATGCGGGAAGTTGGACGATTTTTAAAAAACTGGTTAGAATAAGAGGTTGAGATGTTGTTAGTGGGTTAAGAAGCATGACGATAGAACATATCGAGTCAAAAGGCGAACAAAGAAAATCAGAATCGAACAAAAAAAGACTAGAAGGGCACGTTTGGCTATTATTCAAAGGCGATTTCACAGTGCCTCGCAGAAGACCAATTGCTGGTATTTCAAAGAAATCTCTTGAATACCAGCTGTAAAGGGATTGTAGTTATTATTGACAACTGTAATATTTATTTTTAGGTACAGAAGAAGGGAGAAACCAAGTTGTACGAATATAATTAGTGGAGGATGATCGCATATGTGGGCTATGTTGACACAAGATATAATAAAATGTAAATACACTGGGACAATAATCGCCCTTAAACAACACTTTCAAATCGACACCAGTCTACGTTTATTTCAAATCAAAGCAGCTTTTAAGATTTAATGAATAAGCATACAAAACAAGTCGGTTGTGAGAGATCCCCCTTTGAAAGGCACTGCCTTGCAAGCGTGCTGGGATGGTCCTGTCCACGCGGTAAAATCATTAGATCTTACAATACCCTTAGCCACAGATAAACTTGTTTTTGAACGGACTAACTAACATATGGCAGCTTACTGGTGGTTGAAATCTATCCTTCAAAACAAAGAATTGAACATGCCGGCCGACCAAATACCGAAAGTGATACCAAGATCTTTTGTTACTTGGTCCTTTAAACTTTAAAATCACTTCACTGATCAAAAAAAATCGTTTTCTTTTGTACAGAGTTGTACAAAATTGTACAAAGTTCAAAAATCCATGTACAAAATTGCTTCTGATTAGAGGCAAAGCTTTATAAGTCATGAATGAGAGGTGTCAAATTTTAATTGCCCTTTTAATCCTTATTCACTGGAGTTTAAGTCTTTATGTTAAATGATCTGGCCGTTAAATGACTTTAAGTGTGCGAAATGAGCAAAGAAAAAGAAACAATAAAATCCCTTAAACAATGCGTTAGGTTGGTTCTGAACGTGGCCAAGTTTGCCTTGTCAAAGAAACTTCTCATCAAATTCCCTTTTGGTCACAAACAGCAACACGCGCGGCGAACAAACTCTGAAAAGGCCGTCGCACAATTGGCCTCTTTTTGTGCCAGCTCGTGTGCTTTGTTTATTTTAATTTCAGCCGGTATCTACACGTGTTTCACCTATTTACTCGCTGTACAGAGATCAATAAATAAGAGAACAACTAAGTTAAGAATTGATTGAATGAGTTACAAGTTGTTTTTATCACTGGGTTACAAAAGAAAGTGATTTGAAAGAACGAAAAGTACAACAACGAGTACACATGCCTAAGCTTACAAGAATGTGCAACCATAATGTAAGTACAAATCGAGTTATCTTCATTCGCTCTTAGTGGTAATTAAAGACCGAGTGTGGAAAAGAAAAGATCAATTAAAAAATCTGTTAAGAAAAGCGATATCTTTCCTTTAAATTAGAGGAAAATGGAAATGGATTTGAGCTTTTATAAAACTATGTAATATAATGACGTCGAGTTGGTCAGTGCTATTAAATAGGTGTAAGCAGTAATGTTTTCTTAGAAAAGAAAGGATTTAAATTGTTAAACAAAAGGAAGACATTCAGAATAAAGACAAAATCTTTGGAAAAAGGAAGCAAATACAATCCAGGGATTAAGCGTGTGCTGGTGGTCCGTCCGTGCTTCAGACAGCTACTAAAGACAAACACTAACCTGGTTAGTTATCACGAGACCAACAAGTTGTAAAAAAGACTTTTTATGCCCAACCCGATCAGAGCCTATTTATGATATATGGTATTTTTAGTCGCAAGGTGTACTTCTTCAGCAGCGAACACGTATTTCAAGTCAAGGAAGGACAGTTTGCTGGATGGTAAGGGCGGGGAACAAGTTCCTAAATAGATTAAAAGTATTGAAAACTATTATGAAAGAAGCATGAACTTCTTTAAACAAGGGGAATATAGTTTGACTTTTTATTAGATATGAGAAATTTTACTAGGAAATAGAATTACATCAAATATAGTAATTTGGTTTTTGTCATTGGCCCGTTATACAAAGAAATATATAGCAGGACAATCTACAAGATGGGGTCGCCCACCACCGTCTGAACAAACACTGTGATTGGATGAAGAAACAAAAGAATAATAGAGCAAGACAGAACGAGCCATGCAAAACAAAGACATGATAAAACATTGTCCTTGTTATACATGGCTGATTCTATTTTCTTGCTCCATTATTTCTTTGTTTCTTCATCCAATCACAGTGTTTGTTCAGACGGTTGTCGGTTACCCACAAGATGAGTAAGAAATAGAGATTATCTACTTGTGAAATTATTCTCGGTTTTCATCCATTCCTTAGGGAATAAAATAACAAAGGCACAAGGCAGCCATGTTGGGGTACATAACAATAGAGGCTAATGAGAAATCTTTTATTAGCTGTACACCAACATGGCTGCTGTGACGTCACGTGAAAACCAAGAATATGGCATCGTTTGGAAGAGAAAAACCAACTACGGAAAATATAGCAGGCATAGGAATTGGGATATAGTGTTTTCGGGGCATTTTCATTTTCATTCATGAGTAATTGGACGTATAAGGCATATAGCGTAATAGATAAATTACGAGCCCTAAACCTATTACGCTATATGCCTTATACGTCTTTTGAGCCCATCCCACATGGCTTACTTGCCTACTCCTTCTTGAGTAATTGGACGTAGCTAAGGCAAAAGGATCTGTAAGCAATGAGGATAAATTAGCTAGTGGGACAGACTGTGAGCCAAGGGGACAACATAATATGGAACCATAGTACATGCTATAGGCAATAACAAGGGACCAAATCCAGTGGGGACTAATAAGGAGGGACTTTAATGTGGGTTTCAAGGAGGGGACTTTATACTATACGGGCTAATGACTAATAGGGAATTATATACAATTGCAGGGCGTAGCCAGGAATTTTGCTTGGGGGTTCACAACTGAGGATTTTGATTGGGGGTCACAAACCAAAAAACAGAGGGTGGGAACGATACGGATTCTTTTTCTCTGGGGGTCATGGGCACCCTAGGAATCCCTTGGATACGCCCCTGAATTAGAATTAACAAGAAGAAAGAAAAGCTGTGTTCTCTAATAGAAAGTTGTTGCAACTGTTGTATCTAAGATACCTCATAAACATGTGTATATCTGTTTTTGCACATTTCATTTTTACAGTAATTTTCTTTCATTTCCTAAACAATTAAAGCTCTAATTGCACAATGTTACAAACAGCATACAACTGTAGGAAATTTCCAGCTGACTCTGACTTGATTATGGCCTGTTACAATAACGATTACCAACACCCAGCGTGGTGTTGTGCGGAGAACGAACGAGTCAAAACAACATCAATACCAAACACCAGGGGATTCGAATGATCCGTTTCATTGATGTACCGTCAACATCGTTTTGTACGAGATTATTTACGAAACTTAATAAAGATTGTTACGGTTCGAGAAGAATTTGTAATTAAAAAATAATTTTAAAAAATCAAATTAAATTACTGATACTCGGCGAACGCACATTGTTGTTATTGTTGTTGTTGTTTTGACGCTTAAAGTTTGTGTGCAAATTAGTAAAAAGTGTCGAAATCTTGAAACTAAACTATTTTTACACAATCTCAATCTAACAAAGTTCAGTTTCATTTTTTAATCTGACAATCTTTGCCTCTATTCCTACTTTTTTGTTCCTTTTTTTATTTTTGACCCAGAATGAGTTATTCCTTAATCTCATTACAAATGTTACAGAAACAGAACACGTTCGAGAGCTGATAGTAGTGTTTAGGGTGTCACGGATGGTGCGTGTTACACTCGTAACAGAGCCGTGAAGAAATAGTTATGTTGTCGCTCGTTCTGGTCGGATTACAGATGTTACCTTTCGGGGTTTTTGAAAACTGGTATTGCGTCTCTAGCATTTCAAAAACATGGGGGAAAAACGATAACAAGAAAACATCATAAGAATGCGAATAAAGGAAATCTAAATAATGAAAAATAGTAATAATCAAATTGAAAATAAAATATGAAGCAATGTAGTCATTAAAAAACACGGAGTATTTTGCAATTTTTTGAGTATTTTGCGAGGATAAATGAGAAGTGGAGATGTAAAATGAAATAATTAAATAAAATAAAGACAAAATAGTAAAAAAAGGTAAACAAGGTTATAACTTTATAAAGACATTTCTATCAATCACAATCAGTGGCCCTAATTATTTTGCCGGAAAGATTAGGGTTGGAGTACCTCATTACACGATACCGGCTACCACAGCAGGTAACCGTTTCACTCGATCCTTATCGAAAAACAATTTCAATAATTTAATGAAAAATAAATGAATATAATAATATAATAATAATGCTATTATTAGTAATGCTCAAAAAATCAAGATATATTGAGGAGTTCGAGGAGATACGCGTTTAAACTATTACGGTGCGTGTTGGGGTGCGTGTTTTCTGTGATGTTTTTCAAAGTTCGCTTAACAGTTAGGGGTAGACGAACTAAAGAGCCCTCTCAAGCCGCGATAAACAACCATTGTTCATTAAACTCTCTATTGACACACCACACAACGCTTGAATCAATGAAAATATTGTTGTTTTTTTTTTATTTACTTTTTCATCTGTTTTGGTTGGTAAGGAAGCCATTTTACAGTCAAAACAACTACTCACTTGCCATGAAGAGTCATTTTTTTCTCACTTAAATCTTTTCAGAGTGTTCTTTGATATCCAACACCGAGAAGCAAATTAAATTTTAAGCTGTTCTGGAACAAATATCTTTTTAACTTAACTTTTCTTTTGTATTCTGATCATTTTGGCCTATCGTTAATAAAAATATCTTTAAAACGACGCCTGTTTATATTATTATTATCATCATCATTATTATTATTACTTCTCATGGTCGGCAAAATACGACACTGAAAAGTTTGAATATAGTCTCATTGTGCGGTAAATTAAAAATGAAAGTTTTTGAAAGTTTTGAAAGTTCCCGCGGCAGGTGCAACAGACTTAATAACTTCCATACGGAATGATTCCTATGAACGAGTATAAAAAATCTCACAGCAGTTTTAAAAATCGTAGGAATTTGATTGATTTAATACTTGCAAGTCTTAATGAAACTAGTATTTCAAGCTACTTCGGTGATAAATGATTCCATGTCAATGACCAAACTCTTTAAGACAATAACATTGAACGCCCCGCATTAATTAGATGTTTTTTTAACTCACAACCAGTTTTTAATTGAGTTGTCATTCAAAAACTGGGACACGGGGTGTAATAACTGTAGTAAAAATAAAATCGTAAGATTTTTTTGTCATTACTGATTTAATGCTATAGAATTATGATCACAAAACAGGATTAGGTGCAATGCATAAAAACAGAAAACCTAATAAATAACATATAACAAAAAACTTAAAAACAAATACTAGTGTTTGAAGGCATGTGCCGACTTAATAATTAGAAGATTAAGTTAAAAATAAATAGCCTTGACTGGGTATTAATTAATGAAATATGAAACCATTCTTCGGCTTAATTGTTCAAAGATAGATGAAGAAGCTGATGCCGAATTGGAGATGCTAGGAATTATCAATTTAATGCTTGAGCTGTAATCTTTATAAAAAGAGAAAAAGCCTGTTATCTTTCATGATAGCTTTTGAATGAAAAGATGAAGATATTTCGAGTTGAATCCTGGGTTTAAATTTAAGGCTTATTAGCGTAAAATTTTTTAACACAAACCTAAAATAAACTCAAAAACACTTACTAATAATTGTGAAAGCCTTTTTGGATTAGAAACAGTGAAGGAAGACCAAACGGTAATATTTGTGTTTGACAACAAGAAGTCACATACTAAGAGTTAATTACTTCGGTAAAGGGTGCTTAATATTTTATAATAAGGAATAAAGTTGTCATTATAAATGACTATAGATCTCACGAAAATAAACTAAAGACTAAAACTATTAGCAAATTAGGGAAATTAAAATTTAACTTTCGACTGAATTATCTAACATTATACATTCATAAAAAGTTGCGTTTTTTAATTAAAAAGTTGCGTTGTTTTTAATTAACAATTTGCGTTATTTTTTTTCTTTAGAGCATTATTGAATTAGATTCAAATCAATCTCTTCCTTCTACTTCGCCGATTCACTGTCCAAGAGTTGTTGACAACTACATGGGTTACGAAACCTTACCGAAAATAGATTTACTGTGAAATATTTTCTGCAACCTAGAAGATTATTTGTTTTGTTTCGAATCATGTCTTTACTGATATTGTCAGACCGGCCCATTGCCAAGGCTACTTAAAATGACGCAAAAAAAAAAAAAAAAAAAAAGAAAAAAAAAGAAAAAAAAAAAGAAAGAAAGAAAGAAAGAAACGAAAAAAGGTAATTTGGTCACGATGGATGGATCTTGTCTACAATTTCACAAATAATAAACGTTCTAAAATATACACCAAACTACACGGATAAATTAATTTAAAAAAGTTTTAGGATTTTGGAACTTTGTGTGTAAAAAGATTCGAACTTTTAAAGACTCATTCACACTTCAGTGAGGCACTTGACTCAAATCTTGTCTTTCTCTGTGCTCAATATGAGTCTCAATGATCTCAGCAAACACGTCTCGAGCCAGTAATCTGTATGCCAAGGGCATTAGCTGTAATACCGTGCCATGGAATCTTTTTTCTCCAAAACAAAAGATATCCACGCCCAACTCCAGCCCCATTCCATAATCACACTCATCGTTGGCAAACTGCACGTATGTGATGATTTCTTGGAGATCCTCTGAGGCTTTCTCTCGCTCTTTCTCATTTTTCCCTTCTGATATTTTTGTCAAGATATTTTTTAGTTCTCCTGCAAAGAAATAGACAAATATTAAGAATAATGGCAGATTACATCTCAGACGCAAAGAATTAGAATATCAGTACATAGGAGCAAAGCAAGCGAAAATGTAAGTAAAATTACGCGACGAGAACTACTGTATTGCTAAGGCAAATGCAAGCGTAGTCGTTTTTAATGAAGTGCGGCTTAATCTCAATTTTCAGGTCTGCATTTGTATATTGCTTTAAAGTGCAGTAATAAGAAAAAAATTGTGGAACTTGTAGCGCAACATAATGTTGCATTGCACGTTGCAGAGCGAATGTCACTCGTATTACCACTCCGCGTGCAACAAATTTTCTTTGCTAAACGAAGTAGAAGATATCTCTACTCTTGGCGACAAAGAAAATTTGTGGCATGCGGAGTTGGCAATACGAGCAAAATTTGCTCTGCAGCTTGCAATGCAACAATGTTGCACGACAAGCTGCACTAATTTATTGTCCGTATTACCACAGGTTTAGGTGGAAGTCAATCATTAGCTTTTGTCTCACGCAAAATTACATGTGAACTGTAATAATGTAAAGGCAGAGGCAAGTGAAAGAATAATTAGTCGTTAACTGTAAAATACAGACTAGCAATTGTAAACAAAAATCAATATATTTCTTATATTATAACTAAATCAGATTTACTAATTAAGAAATAAAACACGCCTTCCGTGTTTTTACAAACCGGTATGTTTGAGAGAATTCGAGAGCAGATCAGTCCAAACACGAGACCGCAGGTCGAGTGTTTGGACACGCTCGAGAATTCTCCCAAACATACCGAGGTGTTTCGTTAACATGTCAAAACACGGAAAAGGCGTGTTTCATTCTTTTTATAAAAGAATTACTTTTCTCTTGTATAAGAAGAAACTACAAAACATATTGAATAACAAGACATGAAAAGGCGGGAAAATAAAAAATTTTGACGCGCGCACGCGCGCTGGGAAAAGCCATGTCTTGACAGGCAAATGAAACACGGCTAATAGGCCAATCACAGCGCGCGTACTATTAAAATTATATTATAATATAACTTTACTAAAACTAAAAATGATGGCGATGGTTTAGTATTAGTGTTATTTAGATTACATTCTTACCATCAGTAACAGTTAAAGGCCGATAACCAACATCTGTAGCATCCACAGGAACAACCATTCCAGCTTTATGAAAAGTTTTCGAGTTGGATGTTTTGTTTCTGGTTTTGATATTAGGAGTCACTGGAGACAAGTTGTATTGTAGTTCCTTAGCTTTGGCTGTGAGGGAAGACTGAAGTTTTTTCAAAGAATTTTGTCTTCGTTTGTCTTTGGTTCTCTTGAGAATGTTACCAAGATAGGTGCTACATAATATCATGAAATAGATTTTCAGCTGCCTTCTGTTGTTTTTCTACTTTCTTAGTAGATATAGACATACCACGGAGGTAGGACGACACGTACAATATGAACTTTCTTAAAGGAATATATAGCGGTATTGAGACAGAAAAAGTCATGTAACAGATGCTAAAATATTTATGTACAAGGCAATAAGGCCACAGTACACATGCAGCGTGCATGCACACATTGCAACGAAAGCTGTATACTTGCAGTGTGCAATGCAAGTCATTTATGCATACTTAGTAATGAAAGCCATACGCTTGTAATGCGTCGTCTTTCACCGCTGTCAGTCCAATGGGTCGGGTCGCTGGTTTGAGCCCTGTGGACAGCACATGTGAATTGAAAATTTCATGAAAATTTCCATGACTTTTTTCCAAAACTTTTCAAAACCTATTGACTCAAATTTCCAAAACTACACAAGTGAAAAAAAGATAAATTCAAAAACATTCAACATACATGCATTTACCAATGCAAAACATTGCATCATAGGCACATTTATGTTGTACTGTTTATTTCCAGCAGGAAATGTTTGACACGTGCCATACACCGAGCATAGTGCTGCCAAAAAATCTTCGGCAATTTACAACCTGGACCACCAACAAAAAATTTCAGAACTTTTCCATAGCCCAGCGGGTCAAAAATGAATTTTCCAAAACTTTTCCAGGTCCTAGAAAATTGATTATCAATTTCCAAAACTATCCAAGACTTTTCAAAACCCGTATGAACCCTGCCTCTAACAACATTTGACACCACAAATATTGCTCCTGAAGGAAGTGAACCAAAAGGGCTGCCGAAATTGCAAGTAAAGTGATAGCAAATTACTTTTCAAATTTCAAATTTACCAATATGAAACTCTACAGACCATGAAATATGACTTGAGTATTGGTATTAAATATTGTTATGAAGTGATACAGTTGTTTGCATCTAAGTGTAACCACAAAACACTAAAACATGTTCTCTCAGTGTCTGAAACATGTATGTTTGTTGGCTCAAATGTCAAAATTTGTACAGTTGCCTGAGAACATACACTGTCTTTATGTTTACAGACAGATACTTTCTACAAACTTTGCCATTAGGAATCAAGAGAACATGTTTAAAAGTGTTGGGTATGCACACTTAGATGCAAATGACTGTATTGGTCAAAACTAAGGAGAATTTTGGGTAGTTACTTTATTGAGATGGCATTACTTCTTAACGCTTCTTATGCTTAAAATTTCTCAAAAACTTGACATATAACACAGGTAGCCCAATCAAAAATTATATTATAAGAGTGAGAAAGCCCAGGTGTGAAATTAAAACTTGAAACAAAAATGAAACAATACTGATTTTATTATACACTATGTTTACCTGACTGCAGCAAATATATTTTCTCCCATGATGGTCATTTCACAGTTAACTTCAGCTTGATTTGATGCTAGGAAAACTGGCAGACTCTTTGGGTCATCTCTAGAAATATTAAAGGATTAAAAAAGGATCAAGCAATAAATCATACTATTTGTTCCAATTAATTAGAGTTGCTTTATGTAGTGTTCTTGTGTGATTAGATTTGAAGGTCTGACAATATGTGTTTGAAAAAACTGTTCATTGGATGATGCAGGAATTTAGCTAGAAATTGAGTCATAAGGGACAGACTGCCCCTCAGAGAATTATACAAAGAGACAAATTAAAATTTAGGGGTCCAAGCACTGTATTAGGAAAATAAAAAAATTAAACATATTTTTTTAGATCTGTACTGTTTGAATGCCAGATTAAAGAGGTGCAGAAATTAATACACCCTTTTTGATCAAAAGATTTGCTTTTTTCTTTGATATTCAACAAAAATCAAAAAAAAATTTTTTTTCAATGAAATAGAAATTTCAAAATTTCTGGCTGTGCTACTTGTTTTCTTTGGAATGGGGACAATCTGACCCTCATCATAATTTTAAAGGGGACAAATACGTTTTGAAAGCAGGAATGGTGCAATGGTGCAGCCTGGCTCAAACTCTAATAATGTCTTGTATGACTGTGAAAACCTCACAGTACAGTCACAGCATGCAAGAATTCCTCCAATCATACAAAGCAAAATATTACAACATCAATGTGTTACGTCATGGAACACTCAAATGGCTTCTTTTGCAAACCAATTGCAAGGCACACACACCAAATCTCATCCAATCAAATTGCTTTAACATGGCACTGTTACACGTTATGGCACAACATGACACAGCCATGATGACACTGTCTGATGCAAGAAGCCTTTGAGAAATCCAATCAAAATATGTTGTTCATGGCACGGTCATGGCACAGCAATTCACAACATACCTAACACAGTCATATGAAATCCACTTTAAATCTGAAAACAGGTGGCTTCTGAACAATAATTAGGACCAAAAATCCAACTAAAAGGTCATATGTGGGCATATTTATGGACAAGGGTGGGGGAACCAGCTTGCAAAGCACTTTGGTGAAAGGTGCACTCTGTATAAACATTATCAGGTGCATTGCTAGGACCTTGAGAGGGGGGTTCCTTCTTTTGCCAATATCGGTTATTAAATTTCATTAAAATGCTTCAATAGCCAGCTAAGGAGGAGAGGAAAAAGGGACGTTTGAACCATCCCTAGCGACTGGAGTGATTATCAATAATTTATTATTAATTTAATTGAAAATTTCACTTGTTTGAACTCAAAATTTTAAATGGAAAACACAAATTTTATATTTATTATTTACCGAAAATATCCAATGTGATAACCCTGGTTATTGTCACATGCTCTGATAACGGTCTGGAATTCAGGGGGGTCAAAGTAATGCCGCCAGTGCAAATGATATGAAACAACAGCAGCAGTATCAACATTTTTAAACTTCCCTGCCAACACATCAAATGGACCAACAAGTTCAAGATCTAGTGTCTCAGTTAATGCATCTGTAAGAGATATTAGTAATAATTATTATTTATAATTGTTTGGAATATTTATTAAATTATTGATGTTTCTTACTGGAAATAGATAAAATATATTCCTTGTCATCACACACTTTAGGAAGATTCAGAAGATTCACAAAGGTTAAGTTGAAGCCAACATTGTTTGCAGGCATTTTTAGTGTTGGTCAGCCTCCTCCTGACTACTAGTAACACCTGCTTATACAAGCAGAACATTCCACTCCTTGAGTTCAACCAATGAGAATTCAGCTTCTAAATCTAACTTTATGCTTCAGTATCTGCGTCATTGCTTTTTTAGCTCCGAGCTTTGAGCACTTTAAGCTTTAGAAAACAGTGCTCTATAAGTTTGTTTTTTATTATTATTATTTAATCTGGGAGCTTGGCCTTCACTTTGGCCAGTAATATACAGCAAAATGCATGCATGATTGTTTGCATCGACACAATAAAAGAAATTCACTCTGAAGCCACATCTACACAGGCAATTTTTCCCTGACAAGTTTTCCTTGACAAGGAAAATTGCTCATATAGATGGGGTAAAATGAGCAAATTTTCCTTGACAGGGAAAAGCTAGCAAACCAGCTTTTCCTTGTGAAGAAAAATTAATAAGGATGAAATTTGCTTGTTCAGACAGACAAAAGAAATGTGACAAGGAATATTAATAAGTTTACATGTAGTTCTCAGTCTTATCACGCCCCTAAATTAACTCTTCAACTTGTTGAGACTTACATTCTGGATTGTCAGGATTCAGGGATTTGCAAAAGTCCCAAAAATCATAAAAATCTTGTGGCATCTCCAATTTGAACTTTTCTTTTATATCACGTTTGACATCTTGAGATGTTATTTTTGCTATAGAAAAGAAGAGATTTTTCAATGATATTCTTGCAGATATTGTTAAAGCGCAGTGCTCACCTTTTCCTTAGTTATTTTAAGACCCTGAGGGTTGGTCCAGTTGGGACTCAAACCACGACCTACACAACACAGGGCTGTCAACCCTGATGACAGATTATCTGTATGGTAAGGTTGATGACATCATTTTTTGCTGTAACAGTCGATTAAACAGAAAAAAACAGGCTTTGCAAGCTTCAGAGATTATCCAGGACATTTGAGGCTCTAATCTAGAGACTGGGAAAAATGGCCCAAAATCTGGAGACTCCCATTTATCGGGAAGAGTTGACAGCCCTGACAACAGACTGGTGTCCAACTAAGCCATCTGGATGATGGTTATAATTCAGTTACAACAAAAGCAGCAGCAGTAACACAAATAATAATCACAACAAACAACAACAACAACAACAACAACAACAACAACAACAACAACAAC
>JANTNT010041000.1:0-12501 GCA_024752375.1 Entacmaea quadricolor | reverse complement strand
ATTGTTTCTAGTATTTTACAATCTCCCTGGTTAGCCCGGGGTTAGCCCCCTCGGGGAAGCCGCTGATAGGTGCATTACAGCTAACAAAAGATTACTCAGTAGCTTACAAGGTTGCTATGTCGTTGTTGTTTTATTCCCTAAGGAATGGACGAAAACCAAGAATACTTCACATCTAAAAAAAGATGCCATCTGTTGGATATCATGTTTGGTAATGATAGCGTTAATTACTGTATGTTTATCTAATTTGAGTACACAACTGTTCATAAAACGTACATTGTGCACTTCATAGTTCTGAAGAGTTTGTCACGAAAAATTCAATTCATTTAATTTTTCGCGACTTTTTTTGGCGATTTTTTCAGCTGTTGCGTCGCCCGTCAAGGGGTAGCTACACTTGCGATTTTCACAGCTACTCGACTAATTTCAAAAAATCATGTCGACTGTGCAAGCAAAAGTCGCTCGTGTAGCCGCGGCTTTAGTTACTGTTGCTACGTCCGACAAGGCAGAAGATTTCATCGGAAAACGCAAGGGCGGATCCAGCCAAAAATATACGGGGGGACTTGACCGAATTTTACTTATTACACGATTTACAGAATGTTTAAAACTGTTGTCTATTCCACTTAGAAACATGACACTGCAAAGTTCTCTCGTCAGTATACTTATATTGTACATGTTGCGTATTTATTCGTTTGTTGTTGTTGTTGTTTTATTATTATTTGGTTTTTTTTTTTTTTTTTTTTTTTTTTCCGAAGCAGAGGGGGGGAGCTAAAGCCCCCTCCCTGGATCCACCCTTGAAACGGTCGGATAAAAAAGATATTAATTGAAAATTTTATATCTTTTGATTGGATTTTATGTATTCTAAGTCTACGTTGGGGAAAAAACCCGCTTAAATGATATCAGAAAACGAGCGGTTTTTAAAGATATTTGTCGAACATGCCATATACACCAGTTACCACATTCACTGTTCTCCTCCCTAGTTACTGTTGCTACGTCTTAATACACAGATCCCACATTCACTGTTCTACCTCCCTAGTTACTGTTGCTACGTCGGACAAGCCAAATGTATTTTTGATTTACACCGTGGAACAGAAACCGATTGCTGAAAATTGTAAATGTCTGTCTTAGAATAAATGCATTCTAAAGGTACATTAAGAAAATATAGATAAATACTATTAGAAGAATCTTATGAATTTGATTTTGTTGGTATATTCTATATTTCATTGGGAAAGCAATGGTGGTCGTTCAAGCAAACCCGGGGATCGGAGTGTTAAATGTGTAGTGGTTTATGTAGTAATAAGTGGACAAATGTTAGAATGACGTCATTAGACTACTTATTGTTCTTTTTATTTTGTGCGGGAGGATCCTCAGTTTGGTGAGTTTTGACACCAAAAAAGGGATTCAGTTTGTTAACTACTACTTACGATTTCGTGTGTCTGTAAAAAAAAGTACTTCGTGATCATGCCGTGCTGTGACGTGTCGTAAACAAAACATTTAGTTTGGATTTTGCGAAGGTTTGTTGTGTCAGACTGTGTCAACATTGACGTGCCGTGCCGTGCCGCGCGGTGATGTACTGGCGAGTTAAAGGAATACGAATAGAAGAGAATCGGTGTGCGCGCCTTGCTATTGGCATGTAAAAGCCATTTCGTATAATTACTTGGAGGAATCCGCGCCGTGACTGTGACCTGCCGTGAGTTTTTCACAGATCTGCTCTAAACTAACGCAAAGCTGTTAATCAACAAACCATGTGCCCACGAACCCCCCCATTTAAAATATTGCTGTTCTTTATAAAAAGGCATGTTTTAAAACCAAGTAAACAAAAACCGATTAATGGGATATAGTTCAGCTCGAAGAACTGCTGTTCGCCAACCCAACAGCTGTCAATATATAAAAAAACTAAACCTCACACATCGATTTACTGGCTTAAAACAAAACACGACAAACTTGGTATCAATGTCTTTTCCGGTCTCGTGCGGAACTGATAATAAATAACTATTTAATATCATTTTATTTCAAATATCAACATAAATGCTTAAATGTGCAAATATTCGTCAGCTGAAAGAAATATTTTTCTTTGAAAACGTTATGGCATATTGATTTTGTCCCAGACGTAACTATGTAAAGTTCTGATTTGCCCGTCTTAAAAATAAAGAGCCGATAATTAAGAATCATTTCGCTGATTAAAAACAAGCAATTACGAAGTAGGATTAACCGGCACCTTTCTTGGTTTTAAAAAAATCCCTTAGGAAATAAAAATAACAAAGGCATGGCAGCCATGTTGGTATACAACACTGAATTAATCCAGAAATATTCGTCAACCAAATCGAACCAAAAGTAAACAACTTTGTATTGGAATATTTTTTACACTCAAAGATCCATATCGCAGCCGTTTCCCAATATATGAGAAAACAAAGTTGAATTTTAATAACTTGAATTTTCGTGACGTCACCACTTTAGGAATCGATTGCTGCGAATGATGTCTTTATCAAAACCAATGTTTATCTTAATAATTGATCGTAGAATTAAATATATATAATTCTACGTTTAAATGGAACTTACCCGATGCATGGGGTACGTTAAAAAAGACTCCAATGATCTTCCTCCGCAAACTGGCTTTTCTTCGTATAGTTTGAGTTGACGGTTAAAGGCACCACGCTGTTTACATTCCGTTAAAGTCTACGATAACAAAAATAGCTCATTATTTCTAAGCTTATTTGTATGTAAAATGATTTGAATGTATCCAGACATTCGTTGGGTAACGCTGATTAATCAGACTGCGCAAACAAATTTTCCCATCACTACTCTTGGCTCCTAAACCTCTTTTTCAGCCCTTTAAGGGAATGCTTCTGAACAGCAATGCTTCTGGACAGCGGTATGGGAATTAAAGCGCATGCCTTCAGAATAAAGTTCAATAAAACAGGTGTGCGTACTGCAGTACTGTGCAATGTCACGTCGCAGGTGGAGACACACAAGAACGTTCCAGCGAATTCTTCTTTGTTTAACAGCTGGACAAACAGCTTCTTTACGATTACAATCTGTGCGCTTGCTTGCAATCAGATGTAACGCAATCAATTTTAACCATCTTTTAAACATAATTTAAGAAACAGTTCACGCTTATAGCATAAATTTATCGTGAAATGGATGCACTTGAGATGTTGCTTAAGCACTTGAGTGAGAGAGGGTGCGCAACATAGGACACAAAGAACGCAATATCAAAGCATAAATTCAGGCGGCGGCCTTCTTGTGTCCTTTGTTGTGTACCCCCTGAATGACCTCTGTCGTTAGGCAAATATTCTTCCGAACTTAATCGGGTGGAACGGCCGAAAGTGATGTTGGGTTAATATTGAATTAATTATCTCAATCGATGTGTTCTAATTTGATACACCTCACTTTAAAAAAAAATGTTTAATCTAATCTTAGGAGAAAAAAGCTGTAGGAAGTTCCCAAAGCTCTGGTCTATAGAAAGTTTGAAGAAAATTCTTGTGCGTTTTTAAGAGAACGGCGAAAATACGATTTTTAGCAAAACTCTCATTTTCAGGTCTCGAATGACCATTAGTAAATTAATCTTTATTCCATGATTTTTTTAATGACATAGATTTTTGGTGAGTTTCATAATAGATAATAGAAAATAGATATACGATCGTTCAGGGCAATCCATTCTTTATTTGCGCTTCACGTGACTGCAGCCATGTTGGTGGTATTTAACAAAAGAATTCACATTAGCCATGGTAGATGGAATCTCCTTCCCTTGAGTCGGAATTCTTTTCCAAAACAAAGATTGTGTTGTTCTCCCATCCAACATGACTGCAGTCACGTGATAATGCAAAACCTTTTGGGTCCGTTTTCAATTTCAATTTTAGTTTTAACGTGACGTCACAGCCGCCATGTTGGTACAGAGCTAACAAAAGATTTCTCATTAGCCTCTATTGTTATGTACACCAACATGGCTGCCATGTCGTTGTTATTTTATTCCCTAAGGAATGGGTAAGGGAATCTAGGAAGGTCATTACATCCTTCCTAAACACAGCATGCTTTATTGCATTCGAAAACAATAGCGCAGCGACTGACATTGAGTCTGGAGTACAAACTCTACAATAGATCTAAGGAAGTACGATCGTATATTTATTATTATACTCGCCTGTAAACTGTAGTGATGATTTCGCACGTATTCCTGATAAATACTTAACATCGGTAGAAGCATATCGAACAAGTCGCCTGGAAAGTAAATCAACAAATATCAAAAATTTACAGCTTTACGTTCTGTTAAGGAGTCCTCCCACTTAAGTTCTAGAGCCTTCTACCTCAGCTAACCTCTTACTAAGGTTTGTCTCGCCTCCGTTTAAGGAATGGTTCGCTAATTTTAGGGAGTTTCCACATTTTGCTTCGTTTCTTAAATTGTAATTGTGTTGAAAAAAATCAAAATAGACTCGCTCCGAATTCGCTTGACTGACCACGACGAAGTTCCAAGACGAGGCGGATCTTGATAGAATGTACTAAATGTACGAAAACACCAAGCTCCGCCTTGTCTTGGAACCATTGGTCTATTTGTCTAACTCTTGTGATCAATGTTGAATTGACGTAATGTAATAATGTTTCCAATATTACGATTATATTAAGAGACAAAACTACCTACCATATATGAAGTACATACCTTATCTACATAATACATTACTTTTTTCTAAGACAACCACATAGATTGAACGAAAAACGCCTAATACTAATAGAAATAACACCTTTACAATACAATTTATAGTGCGATCACTAAGCTGGGTTCACCAGCGATATTGTACGTGATTGGTTTAGGAACTATTGAAGTCTAGAGCCTTGAATTTGATTGGCTTAGAAACCAACAAAAGTCTGTATCTCTAAAACAGATGTTGTGATGTAGGTTCTCGTTGTTTAAGGATCCGATTACAGTAGCCGCTGTAATTTTCCTTATTTAGATAAAAAACTACAATCAATTTGATCCACATTTTGTCGCCAATTTCCACCAGTTCAGTTGACAGTTAACCTTCACTTAAAGCCAAAGTTAACCAATGAGAATCGAGAGCTTTGAGTTATACATGTATATCTAGATTCGGGTCAGTTGTCCGCGAATTGGACGTGCCCCAGTCGACCTCTTCGCGCGTACGGGTGGCGCAAACTTTTCTACCCTGACGCGTTGCTGTAGATGGGTTGCAACCATTTCCAAGACGATAACAAGACAGAGGCCATGTTCGTGGTGCGGACAAAAGAAGCTATTGAGAGATCTTTTGTTAAATACCACCAACGTGGCCGCGACGACGTAATGTGCAATGGATTAATTACGTTTTCACGAACTTTATCGTGGCCATGTTCACCAACTTGGTGGTATTTGACAAAGTACATTTACTAGTTAATTTGTTGTTGTTGTTGCTGTTGTTGTTGTTGTTGTTGTTATTGTTGTTGTTGTTAGGGACTGCGCAAGCCTTAAAGTTAACTAAAAACCCCTTGTACAAAGGCCGAAATGACTTCTGACCCCCCGGGTTAAAGCTGAAGATTAGAGTACAAGCCCCCTCTTGTTGACTTCGAACAACTTTTTCAAATTTCGTGCGGGCGAAGCAAGCAAATTTTGAGACGTGTGTAGGCCAATACAGGATTTTTCTGCGAGCAAAGCAAGGCTTGTTTTATTCTTGAATGGTGAGATCGTTTCTTATTTAACGCGATCGAAGCGAGCGCAAAATGTTGAGTACCAGCAGAAACTTCAAAAGGAAAAATTCAAAAATTCAAAACTCAAAATTCAAAAGGAAAATTAGATTTCATCCCCTTCTTTCCATTAAATTATTTAGACTTTGCCCTCCCTGTTTTGGTGTATTACTTTACACTCTACCCCCTCCCGATAATTATTGCGCAGTTCCTTATGGCACTACTGAACCTGGCCGCCATGTCTTTGAATACTCTTGGGCACGGTTGCAAACCATCAATTTTTAGGTATTTATTCTCACCTAAGATAAGCGTTGGCCAACTCTCCATTCTCGTGTTCAAGCCTTTAAGAAATATTTGGTGGAGGAAAAGAATAGTTTCACTGGTGAAGAAAGAAAAGATGAACAAAAAAATGAATGGAAAACAGAAAGTAAAATATGAAAAAAAAGTAAAATATCCAATTAAATGCTCTCATTTCATAGTCTATATTATTTATATTGCTGGGTTTCGGTTGACGTCATTTCCGGTCTCGTTCGAAATCCTTATGAGCTGACTGACAAGAAATTAATAACAAAATACTTAGTTGAATGCACATGGTGGTCAGTGTTTGACGACCATTTGGGGTTGAATGAGATGCACGAGATTTATTTAGTCGATTGAAACCGAGCAATAAGACATCTTCTCACCATTTCCCTCTTGGTAATAAGTAGAAACGGAGATCTAGAGCGCGTAGAGCTCAGTTATACCCGCAGGGATGAGGAGCGAGAAGCGGCTATACGCTATCATCTTATTACTTTTACCCGTTTTAGAATTTTAGGATTCTATAATTGTTCCACAGTTTTAAAACGAAAAAGACAATTTAGAAAGCAATTTATTAGCCTTTTTCTTTCTCTTTCTTTTTTTTTTTTCTTTAATTTTATTTAGTCATTTAATGTTTTTGTTTATATTTGTGTTTTTATATGTTTTTGTTCTTATGAAGTTTTAAAGTATACCTATTTAGAAATATCGAGTTTACTTCTTCATGTGATATGGGCGGCCGTTTCGAGCTGGCGGCCATTTTGAAAGGCCGATAGAAACAAGAAACCAACGTAGACAGGTTCTCCAGGTATTCCTCTTCCGTCTCGACCAAGTGAAAGCAGATAGAGTTCCGTTTGCGCATGCTCTCTGCGTGAGGAGATCGGATATAATCTTGTACGATACTGTGCCAACGTCTACGACAGAGCCAGCCACGAATGAGGCTTTGAACCTACACCAGTAAGTGAAGTTTAATCATTTATAATTTCTGCAAAATGGCTATTTTTAGACCATTTTTATTTTCAAGTTTGTTGTATGGAAAGTCTTTTAAAATTGATTAAATTCATTAGATATTTAAAAAATTGTAATGTATTTAGAACTGAGTTATTTTAGTGTCAGTAGGAGCCTTTTTTCTTTAATTCACAACCGCCCTTATGCGGGTCAGCCTCAACTAAAGTAGTTCTATTTGGTATAGCCACAGGGATCCAAAGCTCTATTCTTATGTGGCTATTTTCGTAGAAATAACTCAAATGACATTCAAAATCAGTTAAAAGGAAAACAAACACGAAAAACTATAAGAATTCAACTAGTACATTGAGTACCAGCTACATGTATGAACTATCAATAACGGCACGAATACAGAGCTTGGGGTCCCTGTGGTATTCAGCTTACTGAATCAGTCAAGTTATCAACGTTCAACCATCACGAATTCAACAAGCATTTCAGCCATATTAATTAGGATTTAAAATGTTTATATAAATTTAATTTTTACTTTTATTCCCCTGAAAGATAATAAGCTAACACGAATACAATTTATATGTTTAATAACATTGTAAAATGAATGTAACCCCAACTCATTTTGTCTCAATATAATCAATTAAAAAACCTCATTTAAGCCTGGTTTTCACTACGACGCAAGCACAATTAAGCTGTATCATTTTTATCTTTGTGCTTGTGGATCTGCGCTTGTGCTTCCGTCGTAGTAAAATCCAGGCTTTAGGAATTAACTCCTTTTTCAAGTATTTGCATATCAAGTAACTTCTCATGACTAACAGCTACGTGTTTCAAAAAATGAAAAAAACACATAGGTCAATATGGCGGGTCAAGAATTTTTTTAAGGGGAAAGGGGGTGGAATTGTCCTTTCAGAAATAAAGAAAAACTGTTAATGATCTTGTCCAGCATGGCACTGTGTGATACGAACAAAAAAACTCTTGAATCTCTTGTCCCTAATTTCAGCCCCATAACCAAAAGCGGGACAAGCTCGTCACCAGTCTTCTTTCGAACTTCGCAAGGGCAACTGTAAATTGCATGGAATTGTATAATTTTTTCGAGTTGAATTTCTAGACTTTGCTAATGTGAGGGACACATAATCTGTACTTTATTTAGGTGTTTGTACTGCATCCTCAGACCCAACTGTGTCCCTCCTGAAGAATAAATAAGCCATATTTATAAACAAACGACATCTATCCCCTCCACTTTCTTCTTCTAGCCAATTTAGTTTTTAATTCTATCCTTACCTTTTTTATACTTTTCAATTCTTCGCTTTCCTCTTCTTTGAGAACACCTGGCTTTCTTTGGCGTAACGTTGAAATCTGAAACAACATTAATAAACAAAGTTATCACTTTCTGTCCGGAGAAACGTTTTTGCTTTGGGTCCGTACCACAGGGAGCCCATCTTAGATTTAAAAAATGAATTCAAAACAAATCGTCGATCTTTTGTTTATTTTTCATGGCACAAAATGCTTCGCTAATTATCGTGAGCGAACTAAAATAACTAAAATAAAACGGGAAAAAATATCCGTAAAATGATTTTTTTTCGTTTTGCTATTTCCCTTTATAACATAGACAAGATAGTACGCACGCTTTGATTGGCTAACAACCATCACATACAATTATCGTAATTCCACCAGGGTTTTTGGTTTCGGAAACGTTTAGCAGCGGAGAAAAGATCTTTCAAAACGGCCGGTCAGTCTATCCTATAAGAGTGGATAAAGCGCAGTGACTGTGAAGAGTTATTAATTATCTAATTTTTTCCCGCAAACTTGTGTTCGTTGTTGTTGTTGTTGTTGTTGCTTCCGGTAAGACTTTAGACTTCAAACGTGGTCCACAGTCCCGCACTGAGTCATTTCAGTACTGCGGACCGCGATGGCACTTCGGTTCAATACTTATAAAATAGCTAATGATACAGAACTTTCCCCAATTCGTTTAAGCAGGAACAAGAGAAAATGATACTTTCATGCATTTGCTGTATTTATGAAGCTCCGCCTGTCGCTCCAGCTCGCATTCTTAAAAGACTATTGGACTTCAGACCGCGGTATAGCTTAGTTTTATTTCCTTTTGTAATTTTTTCAAATTCCATAAAATTTCCCATATCTAAACTTGCAGTCTTAAAAACATTGGCAATGTTAATTAACATTTTGACGCGAATGCAACCGGAAGTGTACGATGTTCCCAAATCATAAACTCTTCAGTTCGGGGACCATAGACCGAACCAAGGTTACTGCGATTCTCAATATTCTGCGAACTCAAAAGTTGCAAGCTACCCGTTGGAATTTGGTTTCTCACTGCCGTCGATCAAAAATATAAAAAGTACCGACTAATTAGTCTTGATTGACAGCAGCGAAAAACCAATATCACAGCAAGTCGTTGAAGTGTCTGCGTTCGCACAATTTTGAGAATCGCTGTAATGCCGCCATCTTGCAAAGGGTGCAAACACCTTAAATTTTATAGTAAATGTCTCCACACATTTTCGCTGTATATCCAATTTTATCTCTAAATATAAGCAATTGAGCCAGGCTTGAATTTGAGTTAATCAGAGTTTTCAGAGCCATATAAATCTTTGCTTTTGAGAGTATGCAAATTAGATAGGCATTAGTATAAACGTGGGATGATTAAAATTAGCTTAATATGTTAGTTTAAAGTCGTTTTATGACTTAATTTTCTGTCAGGTAATAGGAATTTCAAACCTCTATGGATAAAAATTGTAATTTTTGAAAACCGACACTAAAAAAGGATTTAAGTCACATATATTTACTATAAAATTTACTATGTTTGCACCCTTTGCAAGATAGCGGCATTAACCTTGGTTCTATTGGAGCTGGCGTAGTCTACTAAGTCAGGATTGGGGTAGTCTACTAAGTCAGGATTGGGGTATTAATGCACCAGTCAAAGTAAGCCACAATCCCGGGACAGGGTGGGGGAATGTTGGGCATAGGACATATGAAAAGCAATGTTGCTCCAGGAGGTGGAGATAAAGTGAAGATTTGACTGGTGTAGGGGCAGTGCTGGGGGTTTAGGTCGGGATATGGCTGCAGTTGGGAAGATAACTTTAATTTTTTTTAAAACTTAGGGATGGGGGAATTGGTGTTCACTGTTGCACCACTATGTGCGGTATTTACCAATATTTGTTCAGCCAATTTTTTAAATGCCCCACTAATCCCCATCCTGTCCGGATTGGGGGGTGGGAATTTACATTGACTAGTGCATAAGACTCGAAATACACACTCTTTCCGTCCATACCTCATTTCTTAAAATAGCAATAGTTTCTACTTGGTCGTCACATTGCTGCATCAACTGCCATTTCGCTGTCTTCTCGCTCTCCATTACTTGCACCAAGTGGTTGTACTTCTCATCTAGTTCATTCATCATAGACTTGACTTCCGAAAAACTGAAAACAAATAAAATAGCTTGAAGAAAGAGCCAGAAAAAGCTGATTCATTCTTTGTTTCGTAACGGAGACCAAAAGGGACGTGGGCTCTGGGAACGAGAAGGTCGAGAGCCTGCGTTCCTCGTGATCAGTGACCGATCCCCACCTCAACTTTCTCTCACAGCTTTGACATCTTTCGTCAAACAATGTGGCTGCGGTGGGAATCGAAGTAAGATCTATACAATACCTTTATAACTAAGAGGACCTAAAAAGAATTATAATGATAAGCCAGCATATTGTTAAAAGTCACCTTCCTTACCTTTCAATTATGTCATAACATTATTCATCTCTGACATTTTCATTGATCCTTACCGTTACCGGTATATACTTGATGGTAGGTTATATATAATGGTGTATATACACCAACCAAAACCCATGGGTTATACGTAGTTCTACCATGAAGTATGTATCCACTTACTAAATTATTATTTTTAGTGAGAGCAAGATAAAGACATAAATTTGCATAAATCATGGGGTTTCAAGATGCACTTGAAATGCACTTGGATCAATTTTTTTGTTTGAATTACCTCCCCCTCCCCCAGTAAAAAAAAGTGTTCAAATTATCAATCATTAAATAGTGAAATGTGTCTTTCCATATTTCCCCAGGCATGTAAGACAGTCAAAGTGTGTGTGTGGAGGGGAGAGAGGGCAAGCTGTTTTGCATTGACTTGTGCATAAAGCAAAAAGTTTTTTCACCCCCATACTCTACCTCAAAAAAAACTAATTAATGATCCCTTTCTTCCATACAGTTTGTTCATTCATTTCAAATTTCTCTCTCATTTTTTAAAAACATTCCATCTAATTTCAATATTCATTTTAACTTTTTCATAATCTGAAAATTCTTCATTATATTTTTCCAATTTACCATTCCATCCCATTATTCATTCATCCAATTGATACCTTGACTTCCTTATGTTTTCAATCCATGATGTACATTGTTTTTCAGTACTTGCTCGTAAAGTTATCAGCTGCTTTTGGTTGTCAGCAATGGGTACAAAAATGGTGAAGCAATTCTGAAACATTTAAATGAATGAAACTAAATCAATTAGAATTCAGTAATTTCTAAATGTGATCACTTCCAGATATATTATTACATTCTTAACCTTTAAATCTCTTTATACAATAGGATCAGGTAATTACACACTCACTTCCGGTTTCCATTAGCCAATCAGAGGAGTTTTTGTCACATTGTCAAAATTTCCATAGTTATTTCTAAATGGCTGTCGTTTCTTCAAAACCTTTTTCAAAAATTTGCTTTTTTACACATATTTGCAAAGCTGATGAATGGAATTAGTTAACAGTCTGTTCTTTCGACAAACAATGCTTTGCGTGCTTGAATGCGAGATTACCTGCATACATCTGGTGTTATGCAACTTCTTTGAAAGTTGTGGGGGGGGCTCTAAGAAAGAAGGCTGGCTGAAAAGTAGGGGGACTAAGAAGATTGGCAAATTTGGTAGGCTGTATGAAAGTTTTGGTTACAAAGTCCCTGTACATTAGATAGATTATTACAGTAGCCTAGTTATCACTTTGCCTGTTATACTAAGGTTGGCATGTAGTTCTAGCTGCTTTGCAAATGCAAATATTCAGAACTTTTATTTTTTGACCCTGAGTATCTGTCTAAAGGGTAGACTCTTGAGGCCAAATTATAAACCAACCCATTTCATTGATTAAAGGGTTAATCACCTTAAATTTTGACCAAAAATCAAAAATACTTCTTAAATTGGCATTTTTGAGTTTTCAGTTTTATGTGCAAGAGGAGTGGAATGAATTTAAGGCTGATGTATATCTAGCTTCTTCACAAATTTGAAAACTTTTTTTAAAATGGTGAACACTTTTTTTTCAAATGGTGAACACATCCATAAAAATAGCCATTGTAAATGGTGCAATACAATTATTTATCATAGATATAAATGATATTGAGGGAGCATTCATTTTTTAGAAGGGTGGAGGATGTTATATAGTTTATATAGTTTGTTTATTAATACCAATTGCAGCCAAGAGGCTGGATTACAGGTACAGCGCAACATCCTAATTAACAATCCTATGTACATAACGAAACGTTACAAAATCTTTAAACCTATTTGTATTAACAATAACCTTGTGTTGAAGCTGGTGCCTTAGATTG
>JANTNT010040889.1:0-12516 GCA_024752375.1 Entacmaea quadricolor | reverse complement strand
AATTTGAAACACCGTGAATAAAAACGAGTTTACTTAACTGACGTTTCGGACGTTAGTCCTTCGTCGGAGTAAAAAAGTAGTTTTT
The DNA here is from genome assembly GCA_024752375.1 of Entacmaea quadricolor. NCBI lineage: Eukaryota > Metazoa > Cnidaria > Anthozoa > Actiniaria > Actiniidae > Entacmaea > Entacmaea quadricolor. The sequence continues at coordinate 12,431 of JANTNT010040889.1, read as the reverse complement.
ATTGTAGTTTTTATTCACGGTGTTCCATCATTGGTATGCATTGTAAACTGACGCAGCTCAATCTAGATTACTCTCTAATTTTATTGTATTTTATTGTCCTATCTTAGGTGAAGCAGCACACTACAGACTAGTAAGGGAATTATTAATGTTATTGTCATTAGGTAGTTATTAGTAATGTCAGTGATGTTCTATATGTTTGTGTTTTGGTGTGTCGATAAGTGTGTGTGAGAGAGAATTAGATTTGATCGTTAGTACTTTATTTACCTGGTAAATAGATCCAATAATTATTTTTTATTTTCAAAATCCAAAGATGAAAGTGTTTTTTAAGAACAGAGTATCACTAGTTTCGATTGTTTTGGGCTATAAAGCACAGTCTAAACTATTTTTATTGTTCTTATTAAATACAGCGCGCTCCACTCACTGATTTTCAAGTCTCTTCAGCTGCATACTTTTGAGTTGATTTTGATTGAGACTTTATTTCAGTACAACGTTCACACTTTTTAGACAAGTGTTACAGCGCGAATCCCAGAAGTATGACCACTTTTAATGTATTCACATACTTTTGGCACATGATTTTGTATTTTGAATGCCAAACGTACACATACCAGCGTGGAACTTATTACATTGCCGGAATGTGAACGTTTGTCAGCCAAACTCTTGCGCCAAAAGTATCCAAATACATTAAAAGTGGTCATACTTCTGGGATTCTCGCTGTACTGAGATAACCAAGAAATTCCTCAATCACATAAAACTGACTGAAGTACTAACTACAAAAATAACGCAGGCCACTTAGTTTTTGCAAAGAGGTTTATTGCAGGTAATCTTGAATGAGGGTATAACCTTAACAAATAAACCTCTCTGCTCACCATAAGGCCCTCGGAAAACGGGTATACATTGTGGCGGCAACATTGTGTCCTCCGAAGTTGCTCATCGTGGCAAAACACGGCAACATTGTTGCGTTCGGCGTGGACACATAATTTGTGTGCGCCACAATGTTTCGTGTCTTTGTTTTTCCAGGTCCTAAGCCTTAAAACAACCGTTAGGTAACAAAGAAATGACATAAAAATCCAAACCAATGGCTAGTCAAATGGGCCAGTCAACAAGGCAGTAAAATTTTGTAATTTGATAGTGCGGTTTACTCTATAAAGTGAAACCATCGGTTCTTGTATGAAAGTAAACGTTTAAATCCTTCCGAACTCAATAAACCTTGCCGGATTCGATTGAATGACCACGAAGTAATGGTACCAAGACGAGGCGGAGCTTGATAAAAATACAGTAAATGTATGAAAACATCAAGGTCCATCTCGTACCAAATCTAAGATTACGTGGCTATTCCCTTAACCATCATTTCTTTTGTTTCTTAAAAAACATTTTAAACCAATAACGTTATTTCCTAAAAAACTGAAATGGGGCAAAATTAAGGGTCTATACACCAAATGCCAATATGGCCGATCGCCCGGACGAGTTGCATCAAATCGAGGCTACCGAGGATTCACTTACTTCAAATCTTCGCTTTCCTCTGTCTAAAGTTCATTCCTTCGAAAATTTCCCGTTGAACACGATAAACAACTGTAGATAGGGGAAAGCGAAGATGTGAATGAAGTGAATCTTCGGTAGCCTCGATTTAATGCAACTCGTCCCGGGCGATTGGCCAATTTGGCATTCGGTGTATTTGTTGTTCCAACGATAGATCAACATGCAAGTTAGCAGGTACTGTAGTTACAGACATTGCTATACCGTTGATAATATTTTACCAACCTTGAAAAGTGCTTATTCAAGCTAGTTAAATTCAAAACTTCAGGGTTAGTTGAGTATTGCTATTCACGACTACAAACATTTCCGGCGTAAGCTCATGGTCTTACAGATAAGAGTCCATTATGAGAGTAGCACACAGAGTTCACTACTTAATTGCTCTTGTTTATGCAACTAAACTTGTCAATTCTCAGTTCCTAACGAAAATAACAGCGGTTTAACTGACCTTCAGTTTAAGGAAGCCAACAACTTAGCGACCCTATTTGCCTGTCAGTAGCCAATCAGATTATGCATTGAGTACCTTCTGAACCGATTCTTTTTTCTCTACTATTTCTACATGCAGGACACAGATTCAACTATTATATTTTTGAAAATTTTAAATTCAAGCAAAAAGCAGTTCTAGTTTGAGAGTTCATCGTCAAATCATCGACAGAATGTATCTTTGAATAACATATCGTATTTCAAAGTATGTATATGTATGTATATATATATATATGTATATATATGTGTATATGTATATATATATATGTATATATAAATATGAAATATGTATATATGTATATATATGTATATGTATATATGTATGTATGTATTAGACATGACTTTGAAAACTCAAAAACCATACATCGATGATCTCAGTGGGGAATTTGCAGGTATTGTTGTAACATTTTTTTTCTTCTTGACTTCAAAAATGTTTTATTTGACAAGAGTACAAAATTAGTTAAAGTAGAAAGTTTGGAGCGATTTTACGAACTAGTGCCAAATTTAGTCGCTCGTAACTTCGGCGCTATTTGTCAAAATCGCTACAAACTTGTGTCAAAACAATATTTGATATGTCACGCATTACCTGCAATTTCCTTATTATATTACTATTTATGAACCTGGTATTAATATTATTGATTTTTCTATTAAGGGCCGGACCCTTGCTCTTCCTCTCTCATCGCCGGCGATAGAGATAGAGGCTGTTTATTAACTCTGTACATATGCTATACTTACTGGAAGGCTATAGTGGCACGTGACTTTGTTAACACGTGATTCGTTGAGATTGTTACCCTATATTATAACACTCTGTATAAAAAGATGGTGATCTGTTTCGGACGTTCGTCCATCTTTGATGTCCGAACAGTCCCTCTTCACCGCGCTTCAGAGAAACTCTTCCAGAAAACTCTTCTGGAGGAGCGTCTTTTGTTGTGAGCAGTCTGGCTTTGAAAAGTGTATTTCATATTGCTATATATACACCAATGAATTTTCTTTTTTTAAGACCACTTTCATATAGAAGTTTCTTGAGTGATTTTCTTGAGTGATTTTCTGGAGTTGAATACTAAGTAACAGAATCTCGCTCTTGGTTTTCAACCATGATTTCGATATTCTTTTGCTCAGGCGAAAGTAAATCCGGTAAAATGATATTCTTTTTTATACACGGTGTTAGAAATATTTTGAAAGATATCGCTATTTTTACTTTATACACCAGTGCAGTTCGAATCTAGCTTAATGATATTTTTGAAGTTGGTCTAATTTACATGCTATATGCACTAACAGATCAAGTGTACATTCTTCGCCGTGTTAGGAATAACCTCGACAAATAACGTGCAGAGAAAATTTAAACAACTTTCCAGCTGAGCGCAAAAAAAGGCACGCAAAAGATTGTTGGATAAAAAGTCCGGCCTTCAAAGGTTTAAAAAGTCGGATTTCCCACGGCTAAACAATCGATCGCTCTTTTTAATGATTTTAACTCTATATCACTCACAATAACGCAGTTTCCTTAGTGATTTAAATTACAAACACACGCTATGATTGGTTAGAAAATTTTCACCGTTCAACTGGTTAATGAGTGTTTACACGTTATTGCCACTCAACATGGTGGTAAGTGATCACGTGATCTGTTTGTGTTTTAAGCCTATTGCTTCAGTCTTTGCAGAGAAGTATATCCCTATCAAGGGCACCAGAACAGACGAATTGTGTTATTCGTTCAGTAGATGATGAATAAAGGTTTATACTTAGCTTATAAATCGCCTTGGTTATAGTCTTGTTGACCTATTTGATCCCGTGCTTACGAGTAACGATCTTTCGTGTTTGAATCAATTATCACTGCTGTACTAGCCGTATCAGATAACGCCGTCACTCCGTATTATTCATTAAACGCTTTTAATAAGTTAATCAGATTTTATTAAAAGCGGTTAATGAATAACGGAGCGACGGCGTTGTCTGATACGGCAGATTCAAACCATCAAACACGAAAGATCGTTACTCGTAAGTACGGGATCAAATAGATCAACAAGACTATAACCAAGGCGATTTTTAAGCCAAGTATAAACCTTTATTCATCATCTACTGAACGAATGACAACACAATTCGTCTGTCCTCGTGCTCTTGCCCCTATGTTGTTTTTTGAAGGGCAAAATGTGTGCTTTCGAATTTCCTGTCTTCGTATGAATGCGAAAGATAGAGTGACGGTCACGGTACAGCCGCGCTAAGCCAATCCCTGGGTGGTACCTATCGGCCAATTAGAATGTCAAGGCGTGACACGGTACGTCCATGCCGTAAGTTTTTCACTGTGGTACGAAAGCTTTTACAAAGAATCGATAACTTCCTGATAGGATCCTAACAATCAGATATTTATTGATAAGCCATTCAACACACACGTGATAAATTAACTTATTTTCTCCTGAAGTGTTCATAGATGATTATATATCGATACCTACAGTAATTCCTTTTCCTATTCAAGTTAGGACCGATGGTTTGAATTACCAAGGTCTTTATTGTTATTATTATTTTTAATAAATTCCGGTGTCACCAATTTACGAATATTCAGAATAATTTGTGAAACTGACCACCATAGAACAAAATGTTTTAGGAATTTGCTTTGTGAGTATTGCTTAGAATCTTTTCATCAAACCTGATAAGAAACATTGATGGTAAATATATCTTGTTACATCTCCTGGCCACTGAAAGATTGCTTTCTCTGTTAGTTTGTAACTCATGCACAAGGACTGGGTTAATCGACTGAGCAGTTCGATTAATGCGATTGAAAGAAAGTGATCGATCATTCTCGTTCCCATTGCGTTCGTTCTTTTTGGTTTCCCTCGAGAAACAAAAAACTCTTTAATGATTCTAAGAGTGATGATATTGAGATTTATGCGCTAGTCAAAGTAAGCTCCCGCCCCCAATCCGGGACAGGGTGGGCGTTAGTGCGGCATTTGAAAAATAAGTTGTACAAATGTTAGTAAATACTCCACATGAACCCTTCTCAAAGTTGTCGTGGATGCTCGGCTAACAGGAAAACACGAAAGAAATGCCACAAATTCCATTGAAAAAATGTGTGATTTCTTTTGTTTCCCTGTTAGCCACGATAATTTTGAGAAGGGTCGATAGTGGTGCAAGAATAACTGTAGCCATATCCCAACCCCCCCATCGTAGGACTTCCTTAAAAAATGGGTAGGGGTGCTCGACGGACCTTTTAGGGTCGACAATAAGACCCTCGCGTACCTTTTAGGGTCAGTTTTCGATACATGACAATACTTTTTCAAATTAAGTTTGAAAATCCTTCGAACTGAGCAAAGTACTTGATGAGATGAGTGCGTAGTTATAAAAGATGTTAAATATACACCGAATGCCAATATTGCCGATCGCTCGGAAAAGACCGGGTCGAGTTGCATCAAATCGAGGCTACCTAGGAATCACGTCTTTCAAATCTTCGCTTACCTCTGTCTAGTTGTTTATCGTGTTCATTCCTTCGAGTTTTACCTGTTTTAACACGATAAACAACTAGACAGAGGTAAGCGAAGATTTGAAAGAAGTGATTCCTAGGTAGCCTCGATTTGATATAGCTCGACCCGGTCTTTTCCGAGCGATCGGCCATATTGGCATTCGGTGTATGGTCGTACCTTTTAGGGTCATTTTCGAAACCGTCCGTCGAGCACCCCTATCTATTTTATAAGGGAGTCTTCATTTTATCCCAGCCTGGAGCATCATTACTAGTTATCATATGTAATCCTTTGCCCCATATTCCCCCACCCTGTCCCGGGTTGGGGGTGGATGTTTACTTTGACAAATGCATTATGTTAATTAAAGTTTTTCTCAGCTGACAGTCTCGGCGCCTATCTCACAAAACACATCCACGCAATTCGCTAATTTTTTAAAAACAAATTTTTGATTCATCAGAAAGTTTGAAGACTGTTTCAAAGAGAAAAGAGAATCTTTTTCAAAATTTCTAGAATACTTTTTTTGGGCTTATCGAGTGTAGAACCGATTCAGTCTTTTTATTTAGAAAAAAAGAATTTTGTTTTTTAAATTTCGTCGACCACAAAATGATTATTGCTAATATACCGTAGTAATGCATCACGTGACGCTTCTTGCTTTTACAGTGTCAAGCATGTAATGTGATAGGTTCAATTTGATAGACTGAGTTTACACAGTACCAGTTTTGCTTTGATAGAGAATCCCGAAAATCTGTATTTATAGATGGGCTGATGCCATTTGTTTACACTGTCTAGCCTTTGTAGGCGGCTTAACGGTACATGTGTGGGGGTGGCAAAACAAGCCCACTTACTCCGGGGGGACTCCTATTATATAGTGACGGGGATGCTTGTCGGAAATTTTGATAATGACCCCTAAAAGGTACCAGAGTGTTATCCTGGTGGGCATGTCAACACAGGATTTTTACACCTAAAAGGTACTAGCCAAATAACAACAAATTAATACTTTTTGCAGTTTCAATAGTATTGAAGACACAAGTTTTAAACACCTTGAAAAGTTTACGAGGGCATTGTCTAAAAATTACTAATTAACATCCAAAAAGATACCAACTCGGTCTTTTGGTAGTTTAATAAAATTCGAGACCCCCTTAAAGGTTCGATAAGCATCCCCGCCCTTTACCGGAGTCCCCCCACCAGGCCACTTACACTTGTTCTTAAAGGAGTTTTTTGTGCGTATTTACGTACGCAAAACCGTTACTGTGTCAGTACTATCTATCTTGTAAAGAAAGCAGTCTTATAATGGTGGTTAGTATAAGTTATCTTAATATACTGAAGACGCTGCCATGCAGCACTAAAAGTATCGAGACCGAGTCTCTTTTTCTTCGTCAGATTTAACATTTTTATCGTGAAATTAAAATTTGAGATGAATGATTTTTCGTTAAATGTCTTTACGTGACATATTAGGATTTTTTAAAATAGATATTTTATCAGATAATTCTTATTGTAGATGCTCTGCATTAATCATAGAAATGGTCCGGGGGGGAATCGCTTTGTCCAAGTGGTAGGAGTGATCGGCGGTCGGTTTTGAAAATAACCCCTCAAAAAGTGCGCATAAATTAAGAGCTGTCGAAGCCATGTTGATTTGAAGCCCTAAAAGGTACGACCACATATGACAGCCTTTAATCAATGGCTTGACTCTTTCTTCTCTTCTTTCATGTTTGGTCAATAATTAAAGAAAGAAAATAACGATTGACCTGTATATCGCAACCCCTAAAAGGTTCACTCGTTTTATTTTTCCAACCGCCGATCAGCCTACCATTCTAACGAAGGGAGCACACACCCCCCGACTCCCTCCGGGAAATCGGTAATGGTTTGTGCGTCTTTGTTTACGTTTTAACAGATAAAAACGCACCTTAGCACGTAAGCAAAAGCATTCAAACCAATATGTGATAAGAATTCTTTAAAAGAGATGTTTTATTTCCTTGGTTGTTCAAAGGGCTTTTAACTTGTAATGTTTCCGGGTCCAAGCATACAAATGGACTTCAACATCAACTACAACTGTTTCCTATAATCTATTCTTTACCTGCAGCAATCAGAACTATGAACCAAAAAAAAAAAAAAAAAAAAAAAGCCGTCGTAAAAAGAAAATTCTGAAGATGCCGCTTTTCTTTTTGGACCCGGAAGTTACGTCGCATCTGTTTCGTACTACGTCTTGCATTTTCAGACATGCTATATGATGCATTACAAAGAATAGTGAAACCGCTTATAACGAACAATTTTTTTCAAAATTCCATTGTTGCCAAGTCACCTATTATTATGTAAATGTTTGGCTGCCTGGTGAGGTGTTGTTCTGCTATGATCACTTTATACATAACATTTGTAAAGCGATATGAAGACCTTGCTGGGTACCTGGAGATGTGGGAAACTGACTCGATGTAAATGAATTCATTGTTTCTCCACATGCCTTTCCTGAGATAGCGATCATAATACATTCTGGTCTACATGTACCGAAGATAGACCAGAGTGCAACTTGTTTGTCTCGCTCAGAAAAAGCCCTAACCCAAGTATCGAGCTCTTTCGTTCATTTAGAGTGAAGTCGATATACCCGTGAAATAAAAATTACTTGTTAAAGTGTAATAGCCAAATAGACACAAAAGAAAACAATGAAGTTAGGGTAAACTAATTAACAATTTGACCTTGAGGACGAATGGACTACGAGTCAATAGCCCGTGAGGCCGTAGGCCGAATGGGCTATTTGAATCGTAGTCCATGAGCCCGAAAGGTCTAATTGTTTTAGTGTAAACCTCCTAATCGGTCAAATAAATAAATTTAAATGAGTTAAAATCATTTATTTTCTCCAAAAACTTGCATTTTTCGCTACTAGTAGGCTATCACAAATTAGACCTAGTAGAGTAGCCAATCAGAATGCAGAATGAGGTGATAGACCGTTAGTAGGTTTATACTAAAGTGTATTAGTCACGGGTTTAGTGACTTCACTCTATTCTAACCCTAGTCTCCGAGGAGACGGGTTAGGACTGGCACATGGATGAGATGCAAATAGGAAACTCAGTAGAGTGATTGCAATAAACTTGTGCAACAGTTATTAGTCTAATAGATATGATTTAGACCCTAATACACCTTATTCACACGATCTGATTATGTATATCACAACGCTGGAATCTTTTTGGTGAAAACAACCTATCTTCTCCAAATTCATGTCAATAAATGTGTAATTTATTTTCAGTTAGAATAAAATCCCAAAAACCAACAATTAGACTTTATTGTACGGGTTTATGACAATCACTATGCGCTAAAAAATTAAAGCTGGGTTCAATCTACTCGTCAACTATGAGTATGTCTAAATGCAGAGTCAAAGAGTTTTAATTTCAACTTTCGTTTTAAAATGTTCAGGTATTTTGTGATAAACAGAAAAAGATGAAAATAATTTGAAACAAAAAGCTTATAATTAATTGTAGTTACATTAAATTGTAGTGCGAATAATGAGAGTAGTAGTAGTAGTGTAGTTATTGTAACAGTATTAAAACATGCTTGTCAATAAATTGTGGTTTCCATCAATCAGTAATTTTTTATAAGCCGATAATGACGAGGGCGCGACCATAAGGGACTTTATAGTCTCTCGAGCAGATTTCGTATGAGTGCGAAACTTACGGTACCGTGACTCCTAAATAGTTCTGCTCTGAACCAATCAGAAAGCAAGGAAAACAGACACCGTCCAATCACATTGTTTGAATACGTAAGCCATTTAACAGTCACGGTACCGTACGTTTGCCACTCATACGAAAACTGCTGTAATGATAATAAGAAAACATTTGTCATGTGAACGTTGGAGCATGGTGAAGTTAGACTCAAAATGAGTAATTTCTTATCCTCGCTTTTATGATTCAAGATAATAGTCTTGAGAAAATGAAACTTCTTCAGGATGCTAGACGAAGATTGTTTCTTCTTTTCTTTTCTTGGTGAGTACAGTACCAGGTTTGTGTTGTGCATCGGGGTGGTTAGATAATTCTGCGGGACAACTGCTTACCTTGAGGGAAATAAAGAAATAAATATTTACCTCAGACCAATTTTGTGAAATTAAAAAACAAAAACAAATCCTTAATCTTAAGCAGACCCACGCGATTACTCGGCTGTATGTATTGGAAAAGGGTATAACTTACGGAACAGACACCGTAGAGTACAAGTAATCCAATAACGCACACTGAGTAAAATTAAGGAACAGTCAATTTCGAAGCAAGGGAAATTCATGACCCTACGTGCGAAAGTTACTTAGACCTCCCGTCAGCTAATCTGAACGAAGAAATTTTGCCCTCTGTGGTATAGATGCTGATATGTAAGCTGTTCGAACGGTCGATTTTCATGATGGCGACATTTTACCCGGGGGCGGGGTACTCCCATATATGTACTATACGGGGATGATCCGCTGAACAGTATGGTTTTTTGAGTTTCTTGTCATGGACAGGGTATCCTTTTTCCTATTTTTTGTCATTTTCAGGGTACCTATTTCCCAAATAACCTTAGTCACAGCCATAGTTTCATTTATTGTTTGTTTGCCACGAAAGCGATACTTGATCTCGTGTTATGATGGTGTATGTAAAGATGTACAATTTTAGCGATTGGCACTACAGGATGAGAGTATAGGGTTTGTCACAAACAGGGTATGAGAATTTGAATTTTTCTGTCATAAACAGGGTAATCGTTTTAGGATCCCAGCGGAACACACCCCCACCCAAATCCTGCTGAAGTACCCTCGGGCATTTTACGTCAAAGATCAGAATACTTTTCATTTCTTCTTTGATATTCAGATCTATTTTACTCATGGGACTGGTAAAACAAATTCGAATTATATAACAATAGAAAGTAAGCAAAGTATTCTGCTAGTAAACGACGCCATCATGAAAATACCACAGACTGAAAAGAACTAAGCGCGTTAAAGGAACGAAGTCAATGGAGCAATTAATCACGAGCAAAAGAACTTCCTATAAAACGCCGTATTACTTACTGGGCTCGAGAGAAGTACTTGTTTGAGATCGTAAAATACACCTGAATCAGATGAAGTCAGAAAGGTAATGGCCACACCTGTTTTTCCTGCTCGACCTGTTCTACCGATACGATGGGTATAATCTAGAAAATAATAATGAAAGTCAGGCTACTACAACACATACTACCTCCCCCGGGGGTGGAGGAGACTTCGATCGGAAAAGGACTGGATGCTCGTCGTACCTTTTAGGGTGTCTCAAATTTTATTGGACTACCAGAGACTGAGCTGGTACCTTTTTTGAGTGTTTTTTGAATAAATAAGATACCCGAGATACGAGATACAACAACAACTTCAATCACCTGATTTCACTTAACACTCATTGATAAAGTTAAAGATAGTTCAATCAACTGACCATTTAGCTGGTACCTTTTAGGGGTAAAAATCTTGTTGCCACGCCCACCAGGATAACTCAGGTAATTTTTAATGGGTCATTTCCGATGGCATCCCCGTCATTCTATATATAGGAGTCTGTACGGTACCCCCCGGGCACTACCTACTGTACTTCACCCGGACAGGGTTCTCTTACCTTCTATAGTCTTAGCCATATCGTAATTGATAACATGTGAAACATCCCTAAGAAAGACAAGTTAGCACAATCATTAATCGTAGGATATCATAGGTAAGTATCGTATCGAGATATTTTATATACAGGATTTGGAGTTGGCAAAACCCTCAAGAGGTTATAGAAACACTTGACTGCGCCTTGTGTATGTTTCTCTTAAGGAACCGTTCGTATTTTAACACAAGACAATTGGGGTTTGGAGGTTTTCCCGGGGGGTACTCTTGCCCGTTTAGGGTAGAGATGTGCCACTGAGCCCTCCGAACCGTGACCTGTTCCAGAGTAAAATCGCTGTCCCAAAGCAAGCGCGATTTGATATACCCTGTTCCAGAGTAGAATCGCTGAAAACTATACCCTGTTTGGCGGCACGTACCCGTATAGCGAATATAGGGGAGTACCCACGGGGAGATTTTGGGCAACTGGCTTCAAAACACTTTTAACCCCTCTTTTTCACTCGTCCATCTTCTATATATCAATTAGTTTTCCTTGTCTAAACCCTAAACTCCAATGTTTTTGCTCCTTCCCTCCCCCCACCCCCAAAAAACCCCTCCTGGAAAAATAAGAACGGTCCCTTAACTTCTCACCTGTTCTACGACGCACGTCGCGCCTATATCGGAGAAAATAGAAAAGCGCAGTCCTTTTACATTCCTTAATGATGGTAAAGGAACTTACTTGATATCAATGCCACGACCAGCTACATCAGTACACACTAGGATGTCTTTAGCACCATTCTTTAAACTTGCTAAAGCCAGCTCTCTATAATAACGGTATCATGATATGTTAAAGATAGTATTGAGATCATCGAGAATTAGATTCATTTTAAGTTCACTTTATTACACTGTTTAGATACTTAATTCTCACCTCTGTTCTTGGTTACGACCTCCGTGAAGGACTGTAGCGCGGAACTGTTAAAGTTTAAGGAAAATGTTACAACTCACAACTTTGTCTTTCAAATAACTGCTGTACAGCATTACAGCACAACACTGAATCAGTGAGTGGAGCGGCAGAGGTAGGTTAATTAGACTTTATACCGTTGGAGTGGAGTGAGGTTTGTCTGTCGGTTATTGTGGCATGGGAAAAGCACAATAACGGTCAAAGAGCCCCTCCCAGGGGTTTTAGGGAACAAGGGAACAGGAGCATTTATTTTCAGGGAACTGGGAATATTGTAATATTATTTTCAGGGAATTAACAAGGGAACTCCTGATTAGATTGTTGGGGCCAAGGGAATACGAACTTTCTATTTAAAAAAGATTATTTTTAACTTTCCGAGCCAGTTCAATAAAATCTAAGAGAAGTTATTTCAGATTTTGTGCAGGTGGGGGTTAAGTTTACTTTATGGACCTATCAATGTAAGTCCCTCGGGGGG
>JANTNT010040778.1:0-12522 GCA_024752375.1 Entacmaea quadricolor | reverse complement strand
TCTATTGGTGTACCTCGTGTAACAAGAGAAGCTAATGAGGAATGCTTTGTTTGAGGTACACCAACATGGTGGCCATGGCGTCACATGAAAACACTATATAAGCAAATACAACTTTTTTGAAATAGGTGTAAATTCTAGTTTTAAGAATACAATTCTGAGTGAATACCATGGTTGTGTGACTTAAAGACTGTACCATACCTACGTCTACCTACATGTATATTTATACTTAACCTTGTCATAGTTAATGCCTGGGTTGGGGGGGGGGACTCCTATACACAGAATGACAGAGTTCCTCATCAGAAATTTTGAAAATGACCCCTAAAGGTACCAGCTAAAAAACAAATTAAATATTTTTGTAGTTTTAATAGTATTGCAAGGGGATTGCAAGGGGCGCTTTATTAAAAAACCCTAAAAGATACCAGTTTGCTCACTTTGAACCCTACTAGTAAAAGGCAATCATCTCCATCCTTTTCTGATCGGAGCCCCCCAGGGCTTGGAGTACAATTAAAATAAACATTAAATAAATAAACTTTCTAGAACATTGTAGAACATTCTGGAAGTCAGGGAATTCCTAGACAACCTCTTGTAAACAAGTCTAACAACTGATGTATCTTACCAAATGATTAAAAGCTCTTAAAGCCATCTGGGTACCAATCTCCTCTGCCATGGCAATCAGAGCAATACCAAGCACAGCGATGCCCTGGTGACTACCATCATCTTCTTTCTCTTCTTCCTTCTTGTCTTTTTCTTTTTCCTTGTTGTCTTTAGACTTCTCTTTTTCTTCGCCTTCTTTGTTCTCAAAGTGTTCACTGCATATGTGGAGAAGCTTTTGAATTTTTAAAACATTCCCTGTTCCTGCAAGAGTTCAAGAAAAATAACACTTTAGTCCCCCATTAAAATAATAACTATACAATACATAACCCCTAGTATACAACCCCTGGTACATAATCCCTAATATAACGGTCCATAGAGAAAGAATGAATGAAGAGAAAAATGACTTTAAGCCCTTGGTGGGAATCGAACCCCACATCTTCGGTTTACTAGTCCGACGTGTTACCTCTACCTCACAAGGACTAAATATGCTGGCAACATTGCCAGTTAATGTAATGTATGAGGAAACTGCAGGGATCCCAGGGCGTTATTTTCCCTATTGGTAAGTTGAACAATAGTCCATGATGTGCAGTAATCAATTTTTACCTACCTGCATAAGCACATATTTCTACTAATATTGAAGCCCATTTGCCGAGTGGTTGTGGTACTACTTTCAAAGCCTCAAGGGTGGCTTCCACAGCTTCTTGTTTGCCTGTAATAATACATTTTATAAAAATAAAAAAAAAGCAAATTTAAATGTGGTTAAATTAAATTAAGGCAAAGTTAATCTCGAATCAATGCTGGCCACGCAGCAGTCTACCTAGGGGTGGCCCACTAATCCCCTAGGGGAATAAGCTTTTCATGTGGCAAGCTTGTTGCTTCTCATTGTGCTGATCATTGGGGATCGCTGCAGACATTTTGCTTGTGGTTGAGGCAATTTTGTTTCCATCCCCTCTTTCCCTACTGGTAAGCATTGGTTAGGTAATGATTGTACTAAATTTCAGTTCTTCATGGGAGTCTGACAGGGTAGCCATGGATACAGCTTGTGTTGGGGCAGCGCCATAGTGACTGGGGACTCCCTCCATAGGAGTAAAAGCTCCTATGTCCAAGCTCATCTTTTGTTGAGTTTAACTTACAAAAAAAAAAAAATTAAACAAGATTTTGATGAAAGAAACACTATAAGTGAAAGGATACTAAGGGTCAGGGTTATCCCCAAAAAGGGAAGAATAGGTGTTCTACACCACTATGGCATTGTTCTCTCACCAATGCAACACTTTGGTGCAAGGGGTCTGAGGATTAAGCCCCAAGTGCGAAGTCTTGTATGTAAGTAGAATTTGCTTGATGTGTTGTCATCTCCTACATGTATGCTATTCCCTACTTTCACACCCCCCCCCCCCCATAATCCTTTGGGTTTTGGTCGGCAAAGAGTACAAGAAATGTATGGTAACATGACTAAATTTAGTTCAGTGAGCTTGCAAAACCAGCTAATAATGCTTAAAAATGCATCATAATTTACCAAAAACAGAATAAAGGAAATTTGAACAGGTTTATAACTAAATATAGAGACATTTTATGTCATAACAAATGAACAGTCCCAAATATTCCATGAAGCCTTACCAAGGAAAGTTAATCCAAGACCAAGAGCAAGGAATCTTGAATATGTATCCTTGACCTGTGTTTCTGATTGCTCCATCATTGCTTGAAGGATGGATGACGTCACTTCGACATTACAGGTTCCTGTGGAAACCATACCACAGGCAACAGCAGCCATACCAATAACCTAAATATCAATGTTATATACCAGCTGTCAAAGTCAATTTTTCTCACTCTGTGATTGGATGAGAGGGTATCACGTGAACATGAACAATGTATCATGTTTCCATGGCAACAGCCTCCAGTGGGTAACATGGTTATTCAATAACTGGTAATAACAAAACTGGAAGTTGACTGTGTCAACAAAGGTCAGGCTCGAAATTAAAAAAAAATTTTTTTCACAGCTACTTTTTTGTTATTCTTTAGAGCAGATTTCATATGACTGTGAAAAAAGTATGTCTTGAACGTGCCGTGCCATGACCGTGCCATGCATGAACACCACACTTTGATTGGATTTTGAAAAGGTTTCTTGCGTGAGTGAGTGTCAACATGGCCATGCCGTGCCATGACGCACTGACGCGTTAAAGCAATGCCATTGGATGAGAATTGGCACACGCACCTTGTGATTGGCTTACAAAAGAAGTCGTTTGAGTGTTCGATGACGTGACACATTGACTTGAAATGTTTTGCTTTGTATGATTGGAGGAATCCGTGCCGTGACCGTGTTGTGTGCCGTGTTTTTTCACAGTCATACGAAATCTGCTCTAACAGTTGGTATATAACAAAACACTTACTGACTGGAACCTCAGGAAAGCAGTATGTTTTGTGGTCCCCTGACCATGAATGTTTCCCTCAGCTCTGCTTCAGAAAACACTTCCATCCACTGGCAGGTGATCTTGCCTCCAACCACACAAAGCATTGTTTGTCAAAATCAAAAGTAAAATTCTTTCCAGCATTTCTCGCTAAAACCATTTAAAACATACTGTAAACTAATTCTATTCATCAGTCTTTTAAATACATGTGGAAAAGCAAATTTATTGCAATTTTGAAGAAACGACGGCCATTTGAAAATAGATATGGAACTTTTGGTAATGCTACAAAAATGCTTCTGATTGGCTAATACAAACCAGTAATGAGGGTTTGAGATCACCTGGATCTGGGGACCAAAAACAGACTGTTTCCCTTGATCCCACTCAATGTGTTAATTAGTTAACAGCATATATAGAAATGTTAAGCCGCGGCGACATGAGCGACTTTTGCTTGCACAGGCGACGCGATTTTTGGAAATTAGTCGCGTCGCGGTGGTGGCTACATGAGCGATAAATTTTGGCGACAAATGCTGGTGATTATATAAATATTTTGTCAGCCATTGTAAACAAGCAAACCTTGATTTCGTTTTTGCATCTTATTGGCTAGATATGCTTTAGTTGCGTCGTGAGTGCAAGGAAAAAGTTGCAGAGCGGCTACATGAGCGAAAAACTCAGCGACTTTGTCACGAAAAGTGCAACTCATTTGATTTCTCGCGACTTTTTTTGCCGATTTTTTCAGCTGTCGTGTTGGCTGTGCAAGGATGGCTACACGTGCGATGTCCACCACGACTCGACTAATTCTAAAAAATCGCCTCACCTGTGCAAGCAAAAATCGCTCGTGTAGCCATGGCTTTAATGTAATGTATTATATTCATGTCCATGACAAAATCATGTTTTACAATCATGATTTCACTATTATTATTTAATATGTTCAATTCATTATAACCCAAAACTGATAAGGCATTACTGGTACTTGGATCGGTTAATGGTTGTTTCGATTCATAGTTGTTTCGATCCAGGTTGTTTCGGTCCACTTTATTTCAACCTTGATTCTTTCAATCCACCTATACATAGATCCATATTTCTTCAGGTATAAGGCCCAACTAGGCCAAACTTGAAACTAAGAACTTGCTTCTAAGGTGCATTATGTTTTATTTGTGATATTTTACGCTAACAACAAAATTTTATGCCAAAAGGTTGAGTGAACTACGAACACTTCAATCACCAGTTTATCGAACTTTTGTAGACTCAAACATCTTACAAACGTTCTGAAAAGTGTTTCCATTCATTCTTCTAGGATTTTTACAGAAATAGATCTCCTTTGGACTGCATCTTTTAAGCGAAAAAGCAGAATCAATAGTTGTTTACTGTCTTCATGATGAGACGCTATTTTGTTTTCACACCTCACACCTACAAAAGTTTGATGAACTGGAGATCGAAGTGCTCACTCAACCTTTCGGGTTATTAGTAAAATATTTAAAAACGATATCTTTAGTTTAACATTTAAAAGCACATTCAATTAGAAATGGCTAGTTTTATATATGAAAACAAACCTCTGTATTTGATTTTGAATCACTCAGTACAGGAAGAATAAGAGAAAGAATGTCTTCTCTGTTGGACCCAGCATAGGATAGGCCAAGACTAGGAAAAAGTTGTTTTAGAATCAGTTACAAAATAACTGTGATATACCGGTAATGCTTGCTCTGATTGGTTAAGAAGCATGCTATAAATCAGAACACAGCATGGTAGCAGGGATAACTGAGATTTGTATTTTATAAAAAAAATCTCATCCAATATGCTGCATGGGTGCAGATTTAAAGTACTTGGAAATTTAACAGAACACTCACTCAGTTATGAGAAGCACTCTCCTTTGTGTTGTGCTATTTAACTATTTGCTCATGTTCTGATAAATCTCCAAACAATAAATTCTGATAAATCTCCAAATCTCCAATCTGCAAACAGCACGGTCTCTCACATTTTATTCCTTCATTAATTGCCCTTGATCTTATTTGAAATTAAATCAGGCAGCCTTCGAGGTTGGTTTTATTGGGCAGATAGGTGTAAGGTCCCTTCCAATACTCGGCAAGCCAGCCAGCCAGCCAGCCAGCCCCATCCACACCTATCCAGATAGTTTTGAAAACATGTTTTCTCCACAGTGTATCTGTATTGCTTTGCCAATCCAAAAAAGCTAAAACAATTGAAAAATGTTAGTATACCATACACAGCATGTGCTTTGTGAGTAACATAAGAATGTTGATTTTACACAGGTGGTAAGCTGGATCGAATCTGTGATGTCATTATTTTCAAAAAGCTTTATTTCCATCCTTCCACATGAAAAGGATAAGCTAGCATTTAAAAAAAAAATCCACTCTGGAGACTGTTTTTGAAAAATGCATTTTCAGGACTGTCTTCTCTGGATATTTGTGGATGAAGGCCAAAACAGAGAAAACAATTTTCATATTGACAGGGACAGTGCCCAAGATAGCAGATTTCTGTCACCTACAGCTTTCAATCTACACCTTTTAAGGAGGCTTGAAAGGGTTTTCTCTGAACATGTGCGTGCTGGAAAGATGACGTATACCTATTGTCTTTTTCAAAATTTTGTTCCCCAAAACTTTTGTCTTTAATCTTGAATAATTTAAAAACAGTTTGGTAAAAGTTTCTTAATTTTTGCATGTGGTTTTCATTTAAGTGTTAGAAACTGCAAACAAACAAGTAAAAATTTCTGTGAAGAGGAACTTGTTAAAAGTTGTATGTTTTATTTTTGTGGGTTATCTATTATAGGAATTTTTCTTTTTCATCAAAACAAAAGATTAGGATACAAAGTTAAAACATGCTGATTTTTAGCAAATTCTACCTAGTGGTTATCAAGTTATGTTTTTAAATGTGAAAGTTAGGTTGTCTTATCAGTGTTCTATTGTTGTCATAGCAACGTCATATGTCATATTTCAACAATTTTTCAAATACTTACTTCATGTTCTTTTATTTGACAGGTTGACTTACTATTATATACTAAGCCAAAAAAAGTGTTTAGGTAACCATGATGGGTGTACCCCAAAATTAAATACCCTTTTGAGCCTCCTTAAGTGTTTATTTTATTTTATTTTATTTTTAAGAAAGGAGAGGAAATAAAGAATTTGATTAACACACTGTCAAAAATAGAGGTCTTACCCTACAACAGATCCAAGTCTCATGATATTACTGTTATGTAAAACATAGTCTGATAGAAGAGCTCTTGCAGGGTCACACTCATTACGCACACCTGAGTTTACAATACCACATGCCAATAAGGCACCAGCCTAGAAACATGTTAAATTTAAGACTATTAATTGTACAATTAGAATTTTTTTTATCCCTCAAAATTACAGGGAGCCCAAATAGTATTTTACAATGAAGTTAAATTACTTAAAAATAAGCCTTTCAGCCTTGAAAATGTGATAAAAGGCTTTTGTACACAACTACTGTAACCAAGGCAACTTTGACAATGAGAACCAATCAAGATTTAGAGTGAAAACAATGTATTCCAACTTTAGACAATTCTAGCCAATCAGGAGCAAGTAAAAAAGCCAAGAACTTTTAGTTTACCACCCTTTAAAACAGAACGTTTTAAAAAGACATTTATTCCTACCATGTGCAGCCGAGCCAACCTAGCGCTGTAATTTTAGAGGATTTTTACTTTATTTTACCTATATGTATATATGTATTTAATAATTTCTACTTGTCTATATATTTTTAATATTTTTGTACATAATTATGCAATTCAGCCTTTTGGCTGCCAGTTAATTATTCTTAATAAACCTACCTACCTACCTATCTATCTAAGATCTGAATAATGTCTGACAAATACTTTGGATACTATCAAAAGACCATGGAAATCAAATACTGTAATTGGCTGAGTTCAAGATTCTACTGATTGTGATCTCCCATGATTGGCTCGAGTTTTCACTCTAAATCTTGATTGGTTCTCATTCTATGTGACTTTGGTTACAGTAGTTGCATTTTAAAGAGTGTGTCTGTCAGACATGGGCAATTATGTTGTGTGACACAAGTGTGGATTCAGTGGAGATAAATTTGCAAACCCAAATCCTGTGAGTAAATGGACTGTGATTTCAGTGATAAAATTGTCAGGCTTATTGTTACTGATAAGTAAAAAGGTCACAAAATAGCCCACTTTCGATATTGCCCTATAACATGATGACGTCACATCAAAACAATCTATTTAAATGCAAAGGATCATGGTCGCCAGAGGGGGATAAAACAGCAACAACACAAAGAAAACTGATAAAATGCATTTTATAAAACGAAGAAAAACGCTAATAGCCATCAAATGCAATAAATATTGTTTGTTAAACATTGATACACCTTATATTTGGAAATTAGACTATTTGAGGTTAAACTTTTCTATGCAGAGGAAATTTTATTCAATTTCTATTGTTCTAGGCAATTTTATCCTCCTTATAAACAAGCCATGACATCATAGTGTTATAGGGCAATTGAAAAAGGGAACTGTTTTACTAGAGACTGTTTATACTGTGAAATTGTCATAAAATCATTGTTAAATCACCAGCTGTTTACAAGCTTGATTTGGGGTTGTGATAAAATGGCCACTCGTTGCATGACAAAATCATCCATGTACTGTAATAGGGCCTTAACGGTCCATACCTTGATGTAGTCTTCAGAGGAGTACAGATACTTGTCAATCTGTGTAAGTCCACCATCAACATCCCATAACAATATCAAACCAAGAGAAGCAGTTGTACTCATCATACCTGGAAAAAATACAGAATTTAAAAAAATATATTGTAAAGATGCTACAAATGATAGCAAAGTGTTAAAAACGATATCTGCCCCTCCCCCAGTGGTGATATCCTTTTATCATATTTTTTATCATTTTGGCCCAATCAGCTTTTAATGTTTTCACACTTATTTGCTGCACTCACATGTGAGAGATCTTTTCAACACTCAAAGTTAAAATTTATATCTCCTTGTACCCATCTAATACATTTTATATAATTGTGTCTGAAGTCATGAAATTGCTGGCTATTTTCATTTCTGACTCCATCCAGTTACTTATGTATTACATATTACAGCTCATCATCTTTACCTATAACAGACTCTCACACACACTATGTCATCATGCTGTTATCCCACATGCACCTAAAGGCCTCTCTTATACCTTGCCTACATAAAACTTAACTATGGAAATGCATAAATTTGTATAACCATGTTGAGTTATGAGCAATATAAAAATTAACAGGGCATATCATGTAAAAATCCTGCATGCTGAAGAGGGATGCTTAGCCTGAAAGTTTTACATTGTTTTTTGTTAAAATAAATGTTTAACTAGATTCAACTGTTACCATGTTCCTTGTTCTTGTAAATCCATTTATTTCCATCCTCTGTTAAGAGTTTATCCACACCAAAACCAGCATTAACAAAGGCATTGACAAATGAGGAAGCAAGATTTTGACGAGCAGAGTCCAAAGATACACCACTGGATATTCCTTTGGAAGACATAGAAGGGTACAGTGTACAAGAAGTTAAATTAAAATGTGCAACAGTGTTGATAACACTAAAGATTTATAAAATAACTTCCAGAAATCCCACAATCTGATTGGCTGAAGAGCTTGTTTTAAAGAGAGTTTAAAACATAGAAATTCTTGAGTTACATGTATTTTATAAAAGCAATAAAATTGATTTTCCATGTTTTAAACTCTTATAAAAACACACAGAATGTTGGGAGAACACAAGAAAAGTTTGAAAATCACGAGCCTCTTTTCAAACTTTTCTCACGTTCTCCCAACATCCTGCATGTTTTTATAAGAGTTTAAAACATGAAAATGAATCTTATTGCTTAAATAAACACTCAAGTTTAAGCTGCACCTTACAACAAGGTAGTGGAATTGTACTTCTTTTTTCTCTCTTGGGTGCTAGTTTGATTCCTGGACTCGGGATCATGTATACAGAGCAACATGTGTTGGTGCAGGACTGCACATTTTGTTCAAACCCACACAATTTGTTCAAAATTGCACAATCCTGCACAATAGGCCTTTTGCAACCATGGGTCACATGGTACAAAAGCCACCTTGCTTGGTGGCACACTGTTCACTGAGACATCAAAAAAAAAAAAAAAGAAAAAAGAAAAGAAAAGTCAAGGTTGACTGGTTGATGTTGCTTTGTTCTAAAGGTTGTCACATTTTTTTGCCATCTAGCATGGTGGAATTTGTACCATTTGACTGGTTTGTCCCACACAATTTTACCTCAAAACCCTGCACAATTTTAATCCCCCCCCCAACACACACACATTTCCAGAAGGTCTGTGTATATGTAAGTTGAGTTTCTTGTTGGTGCTCTCTCTTCTTTCAAGGGATTTTTCCTCCCTAGACAAGACAATATTTACTAAATTACAATTGAGTGTTTTCTCAGGATTGCACACACATCTCAATCTGTAAAACCTGATGGACCACAAAATCAAAACAGGGCTTTTGGAAAATGAAATTCTTGGTAAATTTTAATAGAAGAAAAAAAGTTTTTTCCATGAATCTTGTAGAATAATCGCTTTTTTGGGCCCTGCATCAAGTTTAGATGTGTAAACAACCCTGTGAAAAAGGTCTACTTGAGTCAGGATTTTCAGTCATTTTAAGGGTCATTTTATGGTAAGAATAGCAAAACAGAGAGACAAATGGACCCTCAACTTGAATTTTAGAGGGACAAAATGAATTTTATTGCAGCCTGGCTCAAACACTGTATACAGTACATATAACTCCACTGTAGGTGGTAATGTTTGTTACATTATTATGATGTACTAACCCTTGTTTTCAAGATGTGTTTTGTAGATATCCTCCGGCACTTTAGGTTCCAATATATCTAACTGTAAACCAAGATAGGAAACAAAGATCAGCCAGAAAATTGAACAACTGTATCATTGCAGTAAATAACAATGATATTGAATTTTTATCATAGCCCTTTTTATATATTAAAAGTGCTTAATAATTATGAGAAATGGTTAGTAATGAGGTGTGGACACTGAGGATTGATTTTGCAGAATTAACTACAAACGCAGCACTTTCTCCTCAGTTACAGTATTTAAGATCTTGAGTGTTGGTCCAGCTGGGACTTGAACAACAACCTTCTGGACAACAGACCAATGCACAACCAACTCAACCAATACTGGATGGTGCATTTCAAGACTGAAATGCATTGTTGTTCTTGTATGTTTTGGAGTCCAAGTGAGAACTGATTAAAAATGGATTGCCAGACAATCAGTATAATCACCAAGATCACCAATGAATGCAATTTCTTGGAATATATTAGTCAGTAAGCAGTGTTCAATTTTCAGTATTCAATGTTTTTTGAAATAGCTGTGTACGTGCATCAGTATGCCCTGTTCTCAATCCACATATTGAGAACAAGGGGGGTAAGTATGTGTAGAGGTCAATGAGAACAGCTGAACATGACTTCAGATACTAGGGATAATTACATGTAAGGCCCTTGCAAAACAGGAATACATTGTAATAGCAGATGGTAGCATCATTGTGTCCTCTGATGTTGCTTATCATGGCAAGACATGGCAACATTGTAGTGCTCGGTGGACACAAAAAATGTTTCTGAAATTTGGTATGTGGAAAAATGAGGCAACAATTGATGTTGCCACCACAATGTTGCTGCCACAATGTGCCCTTGTTTTGCAAGGGCCTTATCCAATTTGATAAGAATTAATAAATCTGATTTTAAAATTAGTAGGCCCAGTGTGAAAAAGTTTTACTTTAAACAATATTATGAACAGGAATTCATGTTTTTTCAATGACACAATCAATGTAAGAAATTTCAATGTAACTGATTTTCGTTAGGTGTGAGAGTCTAGTGAGCAGCAAAAAAATTAGTAAAAGGATCATGCTTTTAATGAATGTTACCATAATTTCCCATAACCACCATCCTCTAGACATCAAAGTCTACATTTATACATTCCATTAAGTGGACATCAATCAATTTTGCGACGTGATGATATTGTCATCATGAAAAACCAGATAAGCATTAGCAAACTATAATACAATGTATAGTTGATGTATCAGACATGAGACATCACAAAATTGATTGACATTCACCTAATGCAATGTGCAAATGTAGACTTCTAGAGGGTTGCAATGTAATCGAAATGATGGGAAAAATTGAATGCACAATGTTTGAAAAGTGTCTGACAAGTAATTGACAAGGGCTGTAATCCTAATATGTCTCACCTCTCTCGCTAAGCTTAAGAAGTTTTTATTCAACAAAGAGTTAGACATAATTTCCATGATGTCTTCATAGTCCTCCATATCTTCATCCAGTTCAAGAAAAACTTGTTGTCTGGCTAATGTGAAGGCCATCTGATGCTGAATTAGCTTCTTCTCCTCCCTATGGTAGACAAATTATTCACAAAAATATACCCAAGGAATACTGAAAATAATAATCCAAAAAATAGGCCGTTTTCGAAATACGCTCCAATTTCTGTGAACAATAGTTTCAGGTCAAGGCTTCATCCAATAACACTTAACTCGACATTGATTAATAGACGACTTGCACTAAGGTCATGTGACCCTACCTCCCTTAAAACAAACAGCAGTGTCAAAAACTCCAGAAAGGTGAGGTTTTAGCAGATAATGTTTAACATGGAAGAAATGACATTAAATACAAAATAGATTATTTTATAAGGATTTGTATGGGAAAATGCACTGGCTGGCAAGAGTTTGTCAGCCACTGCATTTTCCCACACAAATCCTTATAAAATAGTCCAGTTTGTATTTGTCATTTCTCTTGTGTTTCATTTTATGAGCCAAAACGTCACCTTCTTACTAATATCGAGGTGCTCTTTTCATTTCTGGGTTTTATTTTGACACTGCTGCTTGGTTTAAGGGAGGTAGGGTCACATGACCTCTTAGTGCAAGTTGCCTATTTTTACAAACAATAGTTTCAAGTCAAGGCTTTGTGCGAAAATCAGCAAATATATGAAAACTTCACACAAAGCCTCGACAATATTGTTTGAATTGGAGCATATCTCGGAAATGGCCTATTGGTGCCATTTGACGACAAGAACCAATCAAAATTTAGGTTGAATACAATGCATTCCAACTTTACCCAATTCTAGCAA
The DNA here is from genome assembly GCA_024752375.1 of Entacmaea quadricolor. Lineage (NCBI taxonomy): Eukaryota > Metazoa > Cnidaria > Anthozoa > Actiniaria > Actiniidae > Entacmaea > Entacmaea quadricolor. The sequence continues at coordinate 402 of JANTNT010040778.1, read as the reverse complement.
ATCAGGAGCAAGTAAAAAAGCCAAGATCTGAATGTCTGACAAACAATTTTGATGTTATGAAGAGACCATGCAAATGAAACATTGTGATTGGCTGAGTTCAAGATACTATGTGATCTCCTATGACTGACTCAAGTTTTTGTCACTCTAAATCTTGATTGGTTGTTGTTGTCTAAGTGTCCCTTGTTACTTTAGTCACATTCTTTAGATATGTCTGATTTACAATGACGAAAAATAAACTTCTCCTTCATTCAATAAGGCTGAAAGTAGTTGGCTGTTTGGAAAAGTGTTTTTAAAGGCATAAATGTAGTTTAGTTTTACTGTGGGAATAGACCCTATGCATAAAGCCCAAAATAAAGCTGTTGCCAAGAAATGCTTTTTTCTGAACTTATTGAAAAAATCATG
>JANTNT010040667.1:0-12523 GCA_024752375.1 Entacmaea quadricolor | reverse complement strand
ACTAGATACACATTTCAAAAAATATGAAAGACTATTAAATCTATATCAATTTTGTTAAAAAGTCCTTTGTAGATGTAGTCGTAGATGTAGTGTACTTAGTGTGTTACTTATTAATTGTAAAATTAGTAAACTAGTAACTTTGTATATTGTATTTAATAAAAATGTGGAAATTAAAAAAAATCTATGCCGGACTCTTTGGTAGTAACCTTAATGGTCCTTGTTTGCCAAGATGTATTGAAATATTAAGGTCCCTATTTATATTTATCATGGTGCTGTAGTGTATCTAAAACCATCACAGTAATACATATATGTTATTTACCGACTTAGGGTCGGTCTGGATAATGAATAACTGTATCTGAGGTCTTGAAAATGCTGCCCGAGGCCGTTTTTCAAGTTTTTCACTATCCACGGACTGACCCTAAGCCAGTAAATAACATGTTTATTTTTGTTATTATTTCTTTCGAAAAAAATCTTTGTTTTAGGATGTTGCAGTTGAATTCGTGAGAGGTCCGGTTGCGAGGTCCATATGGAAGGATCCGGACCTCTGGCTGAGCCAATTAGAACGCGCGTTTCAGATAGATACGCACCCCCAAAAATATGAAATACAAATGTAAAGATCAAGAAGTTTCAGGATGGGTCCGCTAACTTGGGATTATTAACCGAGCGCGAGGTCCCTATAAAATAGACCGAGGTCAGATTTTTTTTTTAACAAATCGCTTATTATATGGCTACTACACTTTTCTTTGTTTTCGCATTGTTTCCTCTTGTATCAGAAAACGTGTTTCTGATTATTTGAATTTCCTCTTATTCCTAGCTTTTCGTTGAGTAATCATATCTTTTCGTATTTTCTGCATTCTTGACTTGCTAGCACTTCACATATCAATGAAAAAATCTTCTTCGTCCGGGACAAGGGTCCTGATACGGAAAATACAGCCCACACGTCGACCAATCAGATCACAGGAAATTGTAAAGCCATATAACAATGATTACTATAAAATATTTGCAGTTTAAATTTTGACGTTGAAAATTGACCTTAATTTCTGGTTTCTCTCTATATATGAAGTACATCTCCCTTCATGCTTAGAGAGTTTTCCTCCCTACAGTACATGGTTTTTACGTGAATAGATAACCATAAAAGCTATCAATACTGTTATGTTGGAGTACATAACAAAAGACGCTAATGAGAAATCTTTTGTTAGCTGTACACCAACATGGCGGCTGTGACGTCACATGAAAACCAAGAATAGTATTCACTTGTTGTTGGTGAAAATAATAATGCTGTTACCACAAAGTTTATTTCTATGCAATCCTGGTCAAAATAAACATATCCAATTCTTTGAAAGCTTTGAAGAAGCATATTCCACTAGGTTTGGATAGATTTTTCCTCGTTTCTAACGACAGAAGTCGGCCTTTATGGTCGGTCTTAATACCATGGCAACAACTTTATAGAATCGGGAAGCTTGAGTAGAGTGCGCTGTTCGTTCTCGTTTCACACCCATGTAACCCGGGTTCTATTCCCGGACTCAGCATCATTTGCGAGTAGAGTTGCTTATTGGGTCTCTCGCTTGCTTCGAAGGTTTTTCTCGGGGTGCTCCACCTTTCCTCCGAGTTCTCCACCTTTCCTCCTTCGACAAAAATCAACATTTCCAAATTCCAGTTTGATCGGGAACTAAAGGTCAGATTGGAAACAAGCTTCTTTGCTTAATCTCCTTGTAGCCTCGTAAAACACTGAAGGAGGCATTATAGAATTCGTTATATAATTGCTAACGTAACTGAACTTGGTAAGAAAAACAAAACAATTCAACGAAACATATATATGGACGCTAAAGTGAACGGTGTTAAAATTCATAAGGGTGCCAAAACAAATGGAATGTGATCCGGCAACTTAGCGCCAAGGACGCTTGACAAAATCCTTTAGTGAATCCATACGAATTATTTCCAGTCCGGTCTATCTACGATGACTTTAATAAACATTGTATCGTCTCTTATATAAGCATGTCTTTGCAGTTCGCTGTGGGGGCAAAACAGGGGGCATCCCGAGGCCACATTCATCTCCCCCCTGGGTTTCTGGAATGAACTGCTATTGGGATCGGGCCTAAAGGCATCGATCACGTGTTCCTCGTGGTCTTGATCCAATAGCATCATCGTAACCTTCTGCCTAAAAGGCCATTGGAGGAGAGCGTCGTACTCGCCGCGCATGATCACAAAGAACAAAGAAATGTGCGTTCCTTTGCCCATGCCGTCACCGTTTAAATAGATGCGCGCGCACATTTTATACCCATGTGGGTCTGTATAGAATGCAGGGCTGTAGAACGAGATTTGACGTCCACTTACGGCATCAGCTCGCTTCCTTGCTACTTGAGTGATTTTGAACAACAAGATTCCATCGTAACTACAACCAATATTATCTTTTAATTTTTCTTCAAGATCAGCAATAGCTAAATTCCGAAGTCCAGCGATTTGCTCTTGGTCTGCCAAGCGTTTTTCTAATTTTCGTATTATTTCTTCTGTTTTACCTTCTTTCTGGTTTGCTCTTGCAAGTTGTGTTCGTAGTCCTTCTATTGTACTATGTGCCTCATTTAAAAGTAACTCGTGACTTGCACTCTTAGCGTCACTGTTATCAATACGTCGAGCCAAATCTTGTATCGCTGTTTCTCCATACCCTGAAGCTGACATCGACGCAAAACCAATGCCACTAATTCTTTCTTCAACCTGTAGTATTCTAAAATTAAGTTCTTTCTTAAGGCTAGTGATTTCTCTGATCATTTCATCGTGCATCAACGTCAACTCTGGCATCCTTTTTCCATTTTTGGTTCTATGTTGAGCTGCCGGTAGCAAGTCTCCAAGGTACGCTGATAGTGATAGTACTTTAGATAGGACAAGATTATTATGTTTTTCGGTATTTTTCTTAAGATGAGCTTGTCTTTCCACGTGGTTCATTGTCTGCGAAGATAGAAAACGTGAATTTTATGATGATGAGTTCGCAATAAATTTTCCTTACCAAGTTTACACTCAAACAAAGGTAAAGATAAATAATTGATTGCATGGAGCTTAACTATGCGTTTTAGAGTGAACTCTCCATAAAAGTAGAAAGTGGTCTTAGTCTAATACTATGACAGCGATAATTTCGATGATGATGATTCTTGATGATGAAGATGAATGTCTTGAAGATGATGGTGTTGGTGGGTAGTTATGATGATGGCAATAATGATGATGATGATGATGATATTTCTGACGGTGATGACGGTGATAAATAAGATGATTTTTTGATCTTGATGAAAGATTATTAATCAAAATATTCTCTACTGCCTTAAAAAGTTCACGAGCGAGTCACTACTAATACTACTCAGTTATAATAATAATAATAATAATAATAATAATAATAATAATAATAATAATAATAAATATGTTTATTTCATCCTCTCGCAGCAAACAAAGAGCCAACTAAATAGCCAGTCAAAAAAAAAAAAAAAAAGAGATAAAGAAACAAACAAACAGACAGACAGACAGACAGACAGACAGACAGAAAGACAGACATAGTTCTTCAGTGGACGAAGAACAAATCTGTGGCTGCAAATTGGCGTTTACTATTTATTTATGTATTGCTATACAAATATCATACCAACCTTTTTCTTATTACAACCAACAGCTACAAAGGGACATGGCGCAGAGAGAGCTTCGCAGACATCGATAGAACTAGGATTAACATGGTTAGCAAGCTAAAAATGTAGAAGAAAACAAAGTTTGTCAAAATAAATACGGCTACTAAGAAAGAAGAAAATAATGAAGGCAAGCAAGGCTGTAAGTGAGAGAAAAGTAATGATGAAATAGAAACAGAAAAAATTACAACAACAATATTATTAAAAACAACAACTACTACAACTACAAGGACTTCAACAACAACTACAACTACTAGAACTATACTACAACAATAACAACAGCCGTTCTTTTAGTACGCATTTTGCAGGCTTCAAAAAGAAAACAGATACTTTCCCTAATAAGCACATTTAAGACTGAAACGATAACTGAAAACATCATTCGTGTACTTACCTCAGAACGAGGCAATTCATTGTTGCATGATTGACAGATGACTGGTATAGATGGGCACTGTTGTTCATGTTCCTACAATAATAAAAAAAGATAGCGAATGAAGATATAAATCGAAGATAATTTATAAATAGTGAATTGGTCTGAAGGAATTGAATGAATTGTGTGATACCGCATCTATTCATTTCATTCATAGATTTTAATGCCCTCTCTTTGAAGCGTGTGAACGACCGCTAATCGTTTAGTACCAGCCTTTCCTCCTACCAGTAGCAAGCAGGCTTAACGAGTGTTTGATGACGGTATCAAGACACTGTCACGGTAGCGACTTTCTTTGTTTTGTACTTAAATATTCATGAACTTGAGAATTAAAAGGAATTGCTGGATTTTACTTGACATCATTTCCGGTCTTGCGCGGAATTTTTATCATCTGAATGACAAGCTTTCAAAAGAAAAATACTTGGTTGAGTGCACATAGTAGTCAGTGTTTGACCACCGTTTGAGGCTTATAATGAGATTCATGAGATTCATGCAGCTGATTGAAACCCAGGAATAGTTGAAATATACCTTAGCAAAGGCAACCACGATTGGCCGTTCACAATATGAGCACATTTGTTCTCTATATAAACATTGTTCTTGTAGATGGTGGACCAAATGTTCTCGGGGGAACTTTTTATCGCATTTTGGATTAACACAGCTGATTGGCATAAAATTACATGACTTTTGATGCTCCTATAAAGAAGAAAACAGATTGTCAAAACCCTGTCAAGTCCCTGTATGAAAAACGTCTTTTAACAATGTATGTAACAAATAAAAAATGTTCCCCTCCTGTTTACATAGCCTGATATAAACACGAGGGGAGTCTGGGAGAAGTCGAGAGCTGTTGTGTAAAACCGAGTCGTAGGCGAGTTTTTACAGTGTGCTTGAGACTTTTTCCAAACTTTTCCGAGTGTTTATATCAGGCTATCGAAGAGACATTTTCTTTTTGTTTTATAAAATTGACGAGAGCAGAAATTCTGCCCGTATTTACATAGCCTGTTAGCCAATCAGAGCGTGCGTTGCATCTTGTCTCTTTACAAAAGATAATTGACGTTAAGTGAACCAAACCCGAAAGTTGACAGAGATGCCGGCGATAAAACCTGAATAGTTTTCATAATAGCAAAAATTTATTATTTATACAGCACAAAATATATACAAATATGATCTAATGCGCATTTCAGGAATGACATCCCATGCAGGTAGTACCTGCCTTAGCATCACCTGCATATCGCGCCGGGAAATATGGAAACCAGACTTAAAAAGAAGTGCGTGCGAAGTCAACGGCTTCCAAGTAAAATTGTGAAAACGTGGAGCGCATCACGCACGATAACATTTAGTTGAAAGCAAAAATGTCTCAAGAAATATTATTCCAGTGTTGATTTTGAATTTTTAGGGAAGATCTTTAATCATGCAACCGCACCGTATTTTGGGCCTTTTTTTACCTCCCTCTCCGACTTTTACGCTTTGTTAATCTTACCTCACGATCTCTCAACTCTCCCATCCATTTGCAACCAAACACAAAGTATAAGCATGATAATACCAGGGCCTGTACTTCACGATCAGCGAACTTGTCTCTAAACACCTGCACAAAAATTAAGATCTTTCAATTATTTTTTTGTTTTAATAGAATTTACCACTCTTGCGTAATGTCTTCCCATTTCAGACCACGTGTCATTCACTAACGCAGTATTTCTTTGTTTAGTGGCAATTTTTGAGAGAATACATTAATATGGATATGAATAAAACAAAGCAATAATGCTCAAGGGAATGACACGTGGTCTGAAATGGGAAAACACTAAGAGCGGATTAGGTTTATTGACAAATTCTGCATTCATTTTTCCACAGCTCCTTATAAGAACGGATGCAGGATTTTGAAAGGGGCAGGGCTTCCAAAAGAAAATTTGAAAGAGGTGGGTCCAAAACCTACTTACAACAGGGGACGTCATTTTAGTCGTCATAAGGATAAGAAGGAATAAGGAAAAAAAGGAGTTAAAAAAGGAGTGTCATAACCCTCAACCTTCCAACAACTCAAAAGGTTTTATCCTAGAGAGGGGGGATTAAACTTTTTGTACTCCTTGTAAACCGGTTTTCAAACAGCGCAATATTGACGCACTGGAGTGGGGAAAGGCGAAAGTTTAACTGCATCCTGTTACTAAAAAAATAGCCCAATCGAGAATCCGCATGGCGCGCGGGGTATTTAAGAAGTTTCCTTCTCTTACTTAATTCACTTGACTGTATTAATTTGCCTTGGTAAGCTTTCACATAAGAACCTGTGTATATTTTCAAGCTCAATAAGTTCTTGTATATTGGAGGTTAATTTGCCCCATTTCAGCCTGCAGGTTTTTAATCCACAGTTTCTTTTATGTGGGTTTTTACTGTAACATTGTTTCATGGTCACTCAAGCGAACATGGTATATATCTTTGTATATACTTTTTAGTGGGATCCAGCCAGTTCTCCAGATGTACCGTGCTGACGAGGCCCAACAGGCCGAAACAGCTGTCCACGGTTTCTAGTCGAACTGGCTTACTATCTTATATGATTAGAAGTTGTCAAAGGCCTCAGTGCAGTCTTCTTCTATCGTTACACGTTATTAGGCTCGTAATTTACCTATTACACTGCTTATACGTCATTTAGAGCCTATCCCACATGGCTTAACTGCCTCTTTCTTTGTACAAGCGAACATGGGATCGGTCTACTATTTGTCAACAAGGAAATAAATTCGCTTCCTGAATACCACGAAAGAACGTTCAAGTGCGAGGATGAACTTGATATTTTTAGACATTTACCAAATGAAGACAGTGTTTCATAGTATCATAAACTGAAATGAACTCGGGTATTAGTTTTTAAAAGAAGATTATACAATTAAACATAAGTCTTATGGAGCAGATTTCATATAAAGTGACTCTGAAAAACCCACGGTACGGTTACAGCACGGATTCATCCAATCATACAAAGCAAAACATTACTATGACAACGTGTCACGTCATAGAACATTCAAATGGCTTCTTTTGCAAGAAGCGCGCGCTGATCCTCATCCAATCGCATTACTTTAACATGTCATTGTATCATGACACGACCCCGATGACATTGTCTGACTCAAGAAACCTTCGCAAAATTCAATCAAAATGTGGTGTTTACGGCACGGTCACGGTACGTTTGCGACTTAATTTTTTTTTAAAGTCATACGAAATCTTCTCTATATGGCACAGAAGTATTAATGAAACAATCGGCATTAGAAGAATTTAAATCAAATGAAATAGAAAAAGATATTAAATAGAAGTCAGTTAATTGGATTTGTTGAGTTTTTATAAGTTGATGAGGATTTTACTGACTTTTAATAGAGAGAGAGTATGTGTGTGTGCGTATCACACATTATTTTTAGGGTTAGTAATTTTTTAATTTTTATTTATTTATTCCTATATTTAATTTGGATAAGGCTTTTTTATCTCTTCTTGATACGAAAGTGCTGAAGAGCATTAAAATAGATGTAGATTCCATAGAAACGAAATATGCTAAAAATATAATATTGGCTATAAATAGTCCGTACAACGGAACTGATTGACGTCATAAAAAATATCCCCAAGTTTTCTTTGCGGTAATCAAAATTAAACAATATGACGGACACATTTATACCAGAATAGAATACAACATCGTCTGATCAGATGGTCAAAATATCCCCTAAAATGAAATCCCGATTCATAAAATATTTTTTCTGCGTTGTAGCCGAATTATAATGTAGCATCTTAGATCGACCTGACGCAGTTATAGTTATAAAATTACCTTGTCTCTTGTTAGCCGTTCTTGACAAACAATGCATATTGCTAGGCCTTTACTGTAAAGACAATAAAATAATGTTTATATAGTAAGACGTTTTATTGTACATTCAAAGAATCTTTCCATGTAAAATGCTTATAATATTATAAATCATATTACAATCTAAATTTATATTGTGGTATACTTTTATTTTCAATCAAAACTGCTTTATTGACATGTTACGAATACCATCTTCTAGTCCCCTCCCCTCCATCCCTTGTTAGTGTCTGATACTCAGGCTAGCTTTCGCTATAAGCCGGAAATGAGCAAAAACAAAGAATGAAAACGAGGTCTAAGGGCGAAGGACACATACCAAAATATTGGCCACTAAGACGAGACATTCGCCCCAGGCTTGCGCATTTTACAAATGAATTATAGCGCATGCAAATATCAAAATGGCGGCTGAACATAAAACTGCTCGTCCCGAGAAAAGATTTTTTAAGACTCTAGAAGACGGAGTTCGTGTAACAGCGGAAAAGATACAAACTAAAACTGAAAAGGTGGATAGAGAGCAAATGTATCCGATCGAGGTAAGTACGATATTTAAATCTTTTGGGTTAATCATAAGCGGTGTGATCGTAAACATCACCTGTTTTGAAATGCTTGTTTACGTGGATTTTTTTAATCAAAACATTTCGAATTTGGTGCCACAATGATAAGTAGATCCCTGGCCTTCTAGATCCACTCGTACATTTAGGATAATGTATGGTTTGAATGATAAAGCCGCTTAAAAGTGATGGCAGAGCGAACTCACAAGTAACAGTTGTGGTTACGCTCTGTATCTCATTTTACATTTTCGAAGTCGGATTAACGTGGTCTTTTTTTCCCCAGCTTTCGGGTATATTTTAGCATTTTTAGATAGAATAGTAGCTAAACAACTTAAATCCGGTCGAACATATAAACAAACTTAGTCATAACAATGTAAAATTTTCATTTTCCTTCAAAATTTCTCCATTTTTACGAAGATTTTAGCGGGTCAAAATTTAGGGGAATGAAAAAAAGCAAGCAAATGTCACCCAATATTTTGCCATGTCAAAACAGAAAATAATAAAAGCAAGTTCATCGGAAAAATAAAATTATGTGCATGTAAGGTATTAAAGACCATTTGCTGTCTTTTTAAGAGAAAAAAATGGCCCTTAGTGCTCGTTTGACACGTTACTTCCGGCTTAGAGCGTAAGTATGTATCTGATCCCGACCATAGTTTATAGAGGGGACTTCCGTAATATCTAAAATCATTTCGAAATGGCTTCAAAACATGTAGAACACACTACAGTCCGCCATTTTGTTTTGAAGAACTGTGCAGGGTCATGGTCACGTGATGGTACGGTTCAACATCAAACGCGAAACAATAGGCCGGTCCTTTGAAGTTTGCCGGGTTTCATAACCAGTCCCCTCTATTAACTATGTCCCGACTCGGGATTTGCCAGAAGTTCTAGACAAGGACTAAAGCATTTTCTCTGCTCCAAATGCTTCTTCCTCTGAGAGGACAATGGAACCTCTAGTACCAGGGCACTGATTAATCGAGCTATGAAAAACTGAAGAATATTCCTTTATTTATACGGGGTATCATCTTTAAAACTACTAGGTAAGATCATTTGTAGCGTTCTATACTTACATAAATTCCCTTTCCAGACACTCTGAACAATATCTATGTCCACACGACGTTTGTAGTGCATTTCGTAAGACATTTTTACACTTCCCACAAAGATCTTTGAACTTGACTTTCTTCCTGTCTTCATCTGTGATTGCGAATCCGACAATTGGATGATCCATAATAACTTTATAGTCTCTGAGATGAAATAGAAGAATATTATGCTATGGCAGATAAAGTTGACTTGAATACATCTTTATCATGTAAAAAGGAAAGTTTAGTGTTTGAAAGTACGGTTAATGAATATTGTAGTACAAACAATCCGTTATTCTCGCAAATATAACTTAAAAATGAGCATGAACATAATTTTTAGAAAACAGAGAAGGAAACTTCTTCCTAGGGGGTTTCCCCCATTCTATATTTATTATCTCACAAGTTTATTGACAAGATGGTAAGGACGAATCCCCATATATAGTTGTATCCCTACAACTATGATTTCTGTATAGAGTATTTATAAAATGAGAATATAAGGAATAAGAAGAAACACTAATACACTGCAGAGATATAAATTATAAGGTTGACTATATTTCGGCTGGCTAAACCAGTCTTCATCAGGTCAAATGGAGATTTACAATGATTCTAATACTAGTTAAATGAAACGGAGGAAGTGATAATGTAAAACGGAAATGACTAATGGTAAAAAAACGTAACAAATAGATAGAAAATTAGATAAAGGTTTATAATTCATCACGTTTATTAAGTCCGTGAGGTTCTAGAGTATTGGCTTGGTTTACAAGAAAAGCTTCTCTGGCCTTACGAATTGAATCTCTTTCAGAGTTAATTTTTTCAAGAGGGATTAGTTGCATGTTGTTAGCAGAGTGGTTAGGATTATTAGAAAAATGGTCGGAAACTGTGGTGGGTTTGGAAGTAGTGTTATTTCTGTCAAAAGTACGTCTGTGTTCGTTAAATCTGTCTTTCACTCGTCTTTTAGTTTCGCCAATGTATTGTAATTTGCAGCGATTACATTGGACCATGTATATTAAGTTTTTAGTATTACAGGTAATGTGTGATTTAATGAAACGTGTTTCACCTGTAGAAAAGAAAGTGTAATTTGTAAGTCCATTAGAAATATAAGGGCAAGTAGCGCAATTGCTTTCACAACGAAATTGCTTCCACAACGAAATATTGGCTACTAAAGTTTTACTAAAGAAAAGTTTTAGAAGCCATTTACAGAATTCGTGTCCGTTCTGTATCGGATCTACAGATACAGAACGGCCACTCATTCTGTAAATAGTACATGTAGGTACGAGCCGAAGGCGAGTATCTATATACCCGATACAAAACGGCCTCTCATTTTATAAATCGCCTCTAAAACTTTTCTTTAGTAAAAATTTAGTAGCCAATATTTTAGTTGAGTTATAAAGCCTAAATTTAATAAGCAATGAACGCATTTGCTCGTGCTCATGCGCAGTGGGTTGGGACGTCGGCTTTAGAATCCCAAAGGGAAAAAGATTTCGAAAATACTGCTATTTGCAGTTGAGCGCGCCGCGCGCCGTTTTTGACAGGGTCGAACAACTTTCAAACTTATCATTTCCCACGCTCCAAACAGTTTTATTCGGCACCTGAACTTGTTCGAGACTGCTTGTCAACTTGAATTTGAAAACAAGTGAAAGATTATTCTGTAGTTCGTGTATGAGTCGAAATTGTAGCAGATGTGAAACCTAGAGAACTTGGAAGTACTTATGAGACTGGAAAAACCCTCGAATCGGATTCAAGAACAGAATAATTGATGAAATCATTCAAAGCGACGGGAAAACAATCTTTCACTTGTTTTGAAAGTCAAGTTCACACGCCGTTTCGAACAAGTTCGCGCGCCGAAAGATTATATTTGTCGGCAGTGCCACAAAAAGATTATATTTGTCGAAGCAGTGCTAAAAGCTAACAACCTGAACTGAAAACTTAACGATCAGAACAGCTTTTGTGACAGTCAGCTGCCACGGTTAAGCGGGACAGCGGTTTCTAAATGAATTCTTAATATACAGAAAGCATTGCATTTTGAACCCGAATGCTTAAATTGAGCCTCGAGGCCTGCAGGGCAGAGAGCCCGATTAAAACCGGGCTCTGTCGCGGCCTACAAAGTTTGTTTTTTACTGTGGAAAAGGAAGACAGGTAAAGGAGAAACTAAGAAACCAAAATATTTTAGAGTAAGAATTTAGCAGAAAGTGAGCGAAAGTACCGCCGCCCGGATAGCTTAGTTGGTTGGTGCGTCGGTCTGTTGTGCGGGAGGTCAAGGTTCGATTCCCGGCCGGACCAACACTCAGGGTCTTAAAATAACTGAGGAGAAAGTGCTACCTTTGTAATGATATCTGCAAATGGTTAGACTTTCAAGTCTCCTCGGATAAGGACTTTAAATCGTAGGCTCAATGATCCACACGTTTCGTAGTGTGGTCTCCCATATACATACATATGGAAAGCCTTATAAATAAAATATAAATAAATAAATAAAGTTATGACTTCCGGCTATTTCTATAGGTTATCTTCAGCGACACTCTTCCTAATTCTACTAGTAACCCGAGGTAAGGAAAAATTGCTACTCCAGGCTTTGATAGGCTAACTAGAAGCACTTTCTACTTTTAAACGAAGGTAGACGAGAATAGAGCAAAAGCTGTGAACGTCTGTCCATATCACTATTTGAAGCCTTTGAAGCCTGAAATCGAAAGTCGCACGGAAGAATAAAACCAAAAGAAAATAATTAATTTTTACGATATTTGGTTCGAAACAATAAAAAGAGAATTTGTTTGACTTAATTCATGATTCTTATATTTAGGTGTATAAAGTTTTCAAACCACTAACGCAAATCATCAAAACTTACCTTATTCAATTCGTTACTTTATTTTTTGGTGTCTACATATAGGTTACCATGTTAACATGACCAGGTGACCCGAGATAGTTAATTAATTACAGCGCTTCTCATAATTACGCGGCCTCGTCTGTTTCAAGTTGCACGTTGGAACTTGGGTTTTCGCTGCCGTCAA
>JANTNT010040445.1:0-12537 GCA_024752375.1 Entacmaea quadricolor | reverse complement strand
CATACTGAATTCTTTTACTTTTAACAATTTAAACAATTTATTCAATCTTTCTTCATTCATTATCGAAATTTCACTTTGGAATATGTATGTTCAAACCGGTTCAAACAGGTAATCACTAATTGATGAGAAAAGATGTGGCCCGAGTGTGACAAATCATGGCAAATGGCTAACAGCAAAGATATCATCCACTCAACCACTCACAAAAAATGAATGATTTATTGTGAGTTTTTTACGTGCACATCAAAATCTTTTCTTTTTGTTATGTTTTGAATACTGCACAATGACTTTACAAATTCATAGTACACAATTCTCAGGGAAAATCGACGTTCCAGCTCAGCAAGAGAGCATTCAATTTTTAGAAGGTTGGGTAGGCCAGAGTAATCCAAGAGAGGGTCATCAAATTTTTACAGGAGTAAAAGGGAGGGCATCATTATTTTTCTTCTTGAAAAGGGGAGTGTAGTTGTCAAAAAACATTGCCATATAGGGGAGGGGATCATGATTTTTCACTTAACTTTTTCGTGGGGTCACAAATGTTTTATTTAATACCCAGGACTCCTCCAGCCCACCCCCTTCTGAAAATGAATGTTCCCTAAAATCACTTCATATTACCTTCAGTCTATTACAAAATAATTATTTAAATATATCTTTACAAACATTACAATACATGTACTATAAGTATGCTTTTAAATAGAGATGCATTTCATCACTTAGCAATCAACACTTAGCAATCAACAAATTAAAATTTTAAAATTAGCAGTGAATTTTAAAATCTACTAAGGTAACAACATGCTAATGCTAACATAATAAAAAAATTAAAAGTACCAATTAAAAGAGTAATTATAGAATTTTTCAATCGTTCTCACGCATAAAATCCATACAGTTTCTGTTTTAATTATGAATATGTCATGTGAAAGCCTCAAATCTACTAGTAATAACATGTTATTTCTGATAAACTGTTGGTTTTAATATATGGACAGCTTAAAGGGAGGTTAGAGTTGAGCTAGAATCTTTAAAAGTCCTTTGGTTTGCTCTTGCACTTTTCCCACTTGAGAGACTACTACACTAGAGTTCTCCAGTATATTCTGTAGGGCCCAAAAGTGTTTCTACGATCAAGGTCATTTTGAAATTCCAATATTAATTTCCAGACTTTCACTGTCCTATTGCCTAATTTTTTAAAACTTCCTTACAGTTTCATTTCCATTAAGGTAAGTTCATTGTGGTATAGCATTAATGGATCATATCCAACAGTATTGCATATTAATTTTTATTGCTCGCTTCTTAGGCTGTTCAGAACAGCAAAGCAAAAAGATGGTATTTGATGTTAAATATAGAAATAGCTGGAGTGACAAAAAGTTAACACCCATCTTTATATTAATGTGACCAAAACTGTGTGTGTGGCACTTTTTGGCCCCTGTTACACATAATTAAACTTACATCAGAAAAAATGCAGAAGTACCTTGGTCACTAATTATAAATTAAAATGAGTGCAACTGCTAGTCTAAGCAGAAAATTGCAGTACCACAAGACTATCACAACTGATTATTCCTTATGAATCTGTTCCCTTCAGAATGCTTGCCATAATAAACATAGTGGCAATCCCCAAATGTCCCATGATGCTCTCCTGGATTAGCAGTCTTACTTGGAAGTGGTGTGTACTTAAAACCATCATAGTCAGAATCTGTGGGTGACCCGGGTCTCTGTAACACACGAAAAACAATTGTTCTATGCTTTATTGTAAAATTACAATATTACTTAAAATTTCTAAAACATTTTAAATTAAATAACCTCTCATTTCTGATGAAATGTAACACTGCTGCTTTAGGTGGATGTCAATCACTTACATAGCAAGAATAACAACTACACATTTGACAAATCAAGTAATCGATGTCCAGTTAAAGCAATTCATAAATGAAGACCTTACATGCTTCACTGGAATTGATGGTAATCAATTAAATCTCTTGACACTTTTTTCAACCATTTCATTTCATTGTTTGACACCCAACAAACTAAAACATTTTCTGATGTTTCAGCTTTTATCAATCAAAGCTACTCAATTCTTATGATAAGTTGGAATGCAAGTGGGGACTCCAATCAGGAAAGAATGGGAATACTCATTGTACCTTTTAGGGAAAGTAAAAATCAGTGGTCTGGTAACTTAAGGGTGTCTCAAATTTTATTGAACTACAAGAGACTGTGCTGGTACTTTTCAAGTTGATTTTTAGTAAATAAGATACCCAAGATAAGAACTACAGCAGCAACAACAACATGAACTATTCCAGAATATTCAAACCATTAAAACAGCAAATATTATTAAACTTGTTGGTACCTTTTCAGGGTAATAATCTTGTGACCACCAGGATAATGCTCTGGTACCTATCGGGGGTCATTTTTAAACTTTCCAACTATCATCCCTGTCATGCTAGTAGTCCCCCCCTGGGGTTTGATTGACAGAAAATCAAAATACCAGACATCTAGAGTTGACAAAGTCAAATAAATATAAAGCAGGCTGTAAAATGAAATAGCATATTTTTTATTCTACTTACTATATTAGTAGATGTTGGAGTTACAACTTTCATAAATGCACCAACTCTTTGAGCCTCCTTCCTTTCAGCTTCTTTTACTGGTCTTGAGTCTAGAAACTTCAACATTGGTAGCTTGTATAACACATAATATCTAAAATTGAAATAAAGTCATTTTTCACATCAAATTATCTTGTAGAAGATACACCTAGTATATTTCAAAAACTCTGACAGTGTCTGATCTGAATTTGACATCTGAAAACTTACGGTAAAAAAATGCCATAAAAGAGAAAGAAATTTGACTTTTTAAATAAAAAGATTTGGCATAAGGAGGCACAGGTTCATTATCTTTTAAGCTATTATGTACAACCTTTGGTAAAAAAAACCTTCATTCTATGAACACTACTTAAAAGCAATGTGTGTATTCAGTACTGCAAGGGTCAGATCTGTTAGATTAGATATCAGATTTAGATTTCCTACTTTCAACATTTTTGAAGTAGGTGTTTAACAAGGTTGTATGCTATAAAATTACAGGGGAAAATTCATTTCATGTGATGGAATAGGAATAAGGTGGAATAGTTTGTGGTCTAAGGGATGGGTCACTAGGACTCACCTGTATCTTTGATAATCTTCTTCATCTCTATCATCACCTGACAGTTCATTCGGACAAGCCACATTACCAAGCATGCTAAGGTATGTCAGGTTTGGTAGGTTCTTGGAAATAATTTCCAAAACATTGTCAAGACTGACTAAGTAATCAACAGGTTAAGGGAAAAACAAAATGCTCTTCAAGATGAAAGGTTTTCAATGCAACAGATTTTCTAGTGAAAAACTGTAACTGATGTCTTGAACATGCATTTAAAAGTCTAAGGTTACAGTATTTCATAATCTGGACCTACTCTAACCAGGTACTAAATAAATTTTTTTATCTTTTGTAAAAAAGTAGATGTTTTAGGGTGGTGCAGTTATAGTTTGAACGTGTTGCAAGGTCCATAAGGAACAATCCAGACCTTGATCTGGCTAAGCCAATCAGAGTGCATGTTTCAGATTGAAACCAGACCAGAAAAAAGGATATTTTGTTTTTGTTCATTGATAACGTGTGTAGATGAGGAAGACTTGGGAAATCAATGTCATCTCCTAACTTATTGTTATCAAGAACCAACTCTTCCAGCAGCTCAAAGCTTTTGATTCCATTTAAAGTTCTAAAATTAAAAAAAGAAAAGTGAGACATTCTAGGTTATCTAAACTAATGTTAAAATAAAATAATAATAACAATGATAGAGTGGTTTTCATTAACCTGTGAAACACACTTTAGTGTATTACACTTTATCACACTCTAAGTCGATTGTTTTCTATATATTGTAACTATTTGACTATTACACTTTAATTAGTACACTTTGTTTCACGGGTTAATGAAAACCACTCTAAAAAATATAATAAAATAATCTTAAGTTAACTAAACAAGTTTTGGTGTGAATGAGATATTGCTCAAATTCATGAATAATTAATGAGGGCAAAACAAAATAAATTAGAGACAAAACAAAGAAAATCAGGGGTTTGGATACAGTGATCCAACACTTGCATAAATTAAGCCAACTTTAGCTTTGAATTTCTCCACAAATTATTGACAAAATTGAGAAGTTAGATCAAACACTTGAAAGAGTGTTTCATTGGTGTATCCAAACACCTTGAATTTGGTTAAAAAAACTTGGCTTTCCCTTGTTTTCTCAACCCCCTTCTCAATGTTTGGATGTAATTGTTCAAAAACAATTGCTTTGTGTTTCATCAGAGGTTTCAAACACTAAGAAACTGATGAAAGCATGAGGCTGCAGGCCGAGTGTTTTTATTGTTTTTCGAGGTGTTTGGAATCCCCTGATGAAACATGAAGGATGAGTTTTTGAACTGGCTTCTCAAATTCATCAGGAATTAATTGTGTTGCCATTGACTTTATAACCTTATTGCTATTTACTGTATTTAATTCCTTGAGAAAAGTAAAACAACAACGCTTTTGCAAAATTGCATGTTCTGCTCATTTGTTATTTATCATCATGGAGGAGGGAGAAAATTTAGAGAGCCGAAGACACACGAAGGAGAGATGGATTTAGTCGAGTGAGATACTCCTTCTTCCATGAAGTACAAGAATAAATGGGCAATGGACATTTTCAAAGAGTGGCAAATAGAGAGAACTGTTAAAATGCCAGTTATAGAACCAGGAGGATTGTTTAAAGAATATGACTTAAACAAAACCTTTAATCATCATCTACTGTATGAATAACAACACAATTTGTCTGTCCTAGTGCCCTTGCTGAGAAGTTACTTTAAGTAATGGCTGAGTGGGGTCTGGGAATGAGTAATAACAATAATGTGAATAAAAGATAAGGTATTGGCATGACAAGCGCTGATGGTCAAGTGGTTAAGGTGCTGGACTCTCAAGCAGAACACCAGGGTTCAAGTTGTGGGTTACCTCAGTTTAATTAAATAAAAATATAATAATTAATATAGACAGAATAATAACATAGATAGATAATAAGATAGATAGGAAAAGTAAGTAAGTAACAGCAGAAAGGTTAAAAGGGAGGAGAGGGAAAGTAGAATTTTTGAATTGGTTGAAATTAGAGTATTTGAACTAAAATCAAAAGTGTTTGAACTGAGATGACAGGTCTGTACACAGGCAGCCCAAGCATGTTGTTTGCAGTCTATTTCTAGACCCTAGAGATCTTGATCTGGTGTTTCATTGTGGTATCAAGATGCATCCATCTGACAGAATAGGACGATTTCATTGGTTGTTGTTTTCATTAATTATTCATGAATTTGAGAAACGCCGATGAAACACTGTTCTTTATGTTTGATCTATACATTACATAGCAATCATTTTATCAAAAATTTCTTTTTTTCTTATTCACCCTATCTTCTTAGTACAATGTAATTTCAAAGTAATTATATCCTTGGAATAAGAAACAATACATTACTACATAAAGTTATGGGATCTGTCACTCTGTACTGGCATCTTTTGTTTTATAACCAGTACACGACAGAACTACCGATTCTGGAAGAAGTGTTTTCAAGACATCCTAATAGAAACAGTATGTTTTGTTGTCCTTTTTTCCTGATATCCCAGTCAATAAGGATCAGTTCAAATATCAAACTGTTCATGTGTCGAATCTAATAAGATCAAAGAAGGCCACTTTATTATCTATTGTTTGTAATGCATTCTGCACATGAAAAGTTCGACGTTTGAACTAGACCTTTGAAAAGTTTTTTTTATATACCAATGGCCAAAGAACACCAAAAAATTACAAAAATTAAAAAAAAAAAAAAAATTTTTTTTTCAAATCTGACCTTTGTAAAGGTAATCAACTTTCAGTTTTGTTATTACTGGTCAATAAAAACCATGTTGCCAGCTGAAGTATGTTGGCAGGGAAACATGATAAGTAATTCACATTCATGTGATATTCTTACATCAATTAAATCACAGTATGAGAGAAATGGACTTTAACAATTGGTAATGCATTTTCACTTTTGTTTTTACCTTAAATTATTGAAGCTCAAGTCCAGTCTTGTCACTAGACTTCCATATTTACTTCCTATTATACCAGGTATACTCTCAGCTTCTTGACCAACAAATGACAACTACAATGAAAATAATAATGCCACCAATATACCATTAATACCTGATAATATTTATCATATTTGAAAATCTTTAATAAAAGCTTTAGGTACCAGTCATTCTTTACCGAGGATTCTAGAAGGGGTAGTTTTTTATCTTTACTGAACTCAGCTGTTCGTCTCTGTAAGCTCTCTCTCTCTCTCATTATCTCTGATCCACTACTGGGTCACTTAGTATTTAGAGAAAATCACTTATATTTGTTACTTTAATCGCTGAATCAGTTATTACTTTCAGAAAATCTGAAAGGCAAAGTGACCTAAAACAGTCTTTTAAAGATAAAAAGATGAAGCTTAAGCTTAATAGAACGAAAGAACAATTTTTTTTCTTTAGAATGAAAGAACACAGATCAGAGAACATGTTTGTCATGTGATGAAAGTCCTGTGTCTCTATTGTTTTTCCAAGAATCTAAGAGTTTTTAATTTTCATACATCTATAAGAACTACTTACCTGATTGTTGCAAAGCACTATCCCGTCTGTGTTGCTCTCCATTAAAATTTGTAAAGCGTATTTTACTAAGCATTGAACATTACAAACCTGAACTCCAAAGCTGTGTGTAAACACGATCTCTGTAATTATATATATATATATATATATATATTATTATATAACAGATTGCTTGATTGGACGTTCCTTACAACCAATCATGTTTCTTGTTATATAAGTACTCTTTCTATTTCAATGCAATAGTTAGATTATTTCTAAAATAGCATCTGATTGGTTTATTTTGATTGAGTTGTCATCCAATCATGATTTCGTTCGATTTCGTTGTCTCATGAATCAACGCGCCCACAGCTTCTTGACCAGCGTAAAGCCTGTTACCATAGAAACTAATAATAGAAGATTCATTGTTCTGTTGTGAAAGCCGACGAAGACGTCGATGAAGACAGTAACCCTCAAAAAAACGCGCTATTTTGAAAATTATACATAACATTTATTAGCTATTATGGATTCTGAATATCTAAAGAAGCATGTCGGCGAAGCCTTGTCAATTGGTTTGGCAGAAATCGTCGAGAAAAGACCCGTGGACCCTATCGAGTACTTAGCTTTCTGGCTGAGAAAATTTGTTGAAAATAGAGATTTTGATATCAAGGTAAGGAAATTATATCTTTGATTTTCGTTTTTATTTTAAATTTTTTCTTTAGTTTGTTTGTTCATTTATTTTTGGTTTAGAAAAAGGAAGAAGAGGCAGCTCTAGAATTGGAGAGACTAGCTGACGAACAAGAGAAAGAACGACAAATGAAGATGAAAGAAGAAGCAGAGGTTATTGCTCGACAGGAGGCATATGAAAAAGCTGCCCAAGAAGACGTTAAGATTGACACAACTCCAAGACCGATGCCACCTGAGGTATCCGAAACACTGCCGTCTGTTGCAGAGGGCGATGAAGAAGAGGCCGAAAAACGTAAGTAACAAACTGCAAAGTAACTTATGTTTAAATGCCAATATGTCAAAAGATTAATTTAGCTCAAGCATTACCTCTAGTTCTGGAAATGACAGTTTAGATAGTCAGCTACAGTGTATATGTACAGTTATAATTAACAATTGGACCTCGAAGACTAGGAGTGGATAGGATGGACTACGAGTCAATAGCCCATGAGGCGAGGCCGTAGGCCGAATGGGCTATTTGAATCGTAGTCCATGAGGCCGAGAGGTCAATATGTTTTAGTATAAACCTACTAATCGGTCAAATAAATGGATATAAACAATTTTAAATGAGTTAAAATCATTTATTTTTCTCAAAAACTGGCACTTTTTGCTACTAGTAGGCTATCACAAATTAGTCCTCTAGTAGAGTAGCCAATCAGAATGCAGGATTGGTGATACATGGACTAGGAAAGTAAGCCATGTGGGATGGGCTCAAAAGATGTATAAGGCATATAGCGTAATGGTAAGGATTGGTGATAGACCATTAATAGGTTTATACTAATAAATCTTATCCATATATCAAGGCGTGCATTGCTCTTGGAATTCATAATTAAGTCCAATCTACTGCATTCCAATATAAAAACTAGACCAGAGACCCCCTCATACAGCAGCTACAGTACAGTTACCAGACATATTATTGTAAATTCATGCCATGTCACATGTAATAATTTCTCTTGCAGCTTGTCTTGCGAAAAAAAATTTTGCAGGTTCCATGAAACCATGTCATGCACAATTTCTGTTGCAATTTGCATTGTGACATTGAATGTAGACTCTGCTTGTTTGACATTAAAAGTGATTCCCACTGCATGTTTCATGAAACAATATACAAAAACTGAAAAATTCAAGTTGCACAAGGGATATGAACATGAAAAATGTTGCATGCAATAGTTTAATAATTAAAAAAAAGTGCATGAGAAGTTATGTGTGATGTGGCCTTTACACTGAACTTTGTTTTTTGTTTTGTGTAGGTAGAAAGGCAAACATAAAAGATGACTAAATCAAGGTCTATAAACACATGAATTTATATGTATATATTTTTATTTATCATTACAATTTACTCTGATCAAAAAATAGCATGTTACAATTTAAAATTTAAAACACAATTAACATGTCTGTTTATTTGAAAAAAATAAAAAAAGGAAAAATTGCATTCCCTTCATAATCCTTCTTTTACTTGATCTGTATTCCGATTACTCTTAGGGATAATGTCAGTGTGTGATTTAGAAAAGGGCAGACAGGAAATATTAATTAAACAGATAGAAATGAGATAGATACATGTATTTCAGGAAGATTTAACAACTTTCAGTCCTCATCTTAATTGTGGTAAGTATTAATAGACAGTGAATAATTACCTTCAGTTTTCAGAGGTATAATTTTAAAAATGTGTTTGCTGTGTTCTCACTTCTGAATTTAGAATTTTTGAAATCTGAAAAGTTTTCATGTATTATTTAATGTTTTTGGTGTATATTTTTCTCCTCAGAGGAGGGAGAAACTAAATCAACAGAAAAAAGTGATACAAAAAATACAGAAATTCCAGCAATTAAAGAAGAAGGGTTACCAACAGTTAGTGAAGAAGCTGAAAATGAAAACTCAAATGAAACCCCTCTAAAAGATGAAACAGAAAAACCTGAAGATCAAGTAGCAAAAGTAGAAGGAAACAATGAAATAGGAGAATCTAAAATGGAATCAGAAGAAGGAAAACCAGTGACAGAAGAACAATCAGACAAACAAGATCAAGAACAAAAAAATAATAAACAAACAGCAGAAGGTGATCCCTACATTTCCTATTAAATACTTAATATCCTTACATGTCAAATAATTTTCTCCAAACCACTCCTTCTGGGACCTCAAGCTAATAAAGCTGGACTGTTTTTTAAATGTCCCTCCAGCACGACAGGCCAGATTACCGTTTCCCTTAAAGCACCAATTTAATATGAGCCTCCCCAAAATGACCCTAAATATTTGGTTTCTTTCTAAAAAACCTGTACATACCTTCAAATTCACAGTGGTATCCTGGATAAATCAGGGGATGAAGGAGTGAGCTAAATATATTACCCCAAGGACTGCAGAGAGGGGTTTGCTGGGAGGCTAATTAAGCACACACAATAGTTTTTGCCATTTTGAATTTCTTATTTTAAGTGCTCTGAAATTTTAGCCCACAAATACTGACAATTTGCCATTCCCCAATCCAATTAACCAACACTCACAATTCAATTAGCCAGCTCCCCTTATGGTTCCTGTACCCTCATGACCAATAATTGTGTGCCCTCTATAAAATTTAACTTTGCATTTAGTTTTAAGATCACAACCCACTTCTTGATCCTAGATCTGCACAGCATCCTGGAACTTACACAAGATCCTTGAAATAAACCTTGTTCAGATTTTGTTCTATTAATCAACTTCACTAATTTAGCTGAGCTAAAACTAGAGTTAATCAATAGTTTTTCTTTGATCATTACAGTATTATTTACTGGTGAATTAAATGATTATTTATTACAACTTTTTTCAGTGGATCAAACCAATGTTTCAGTAGAGAAGCAGGATGACACACCAGCTGGTGAGGAGACAGATAAAGACAAAGATGAAAAAGATGACAGTGAAAAACCTGTTGATTCTACAGAAGGGGAAAAAGAATGAATATTTGGAAAATTTTTTATACATCTTAATATATCTGTTTGTACTTATGATCAGATAAATTTTTTACCTTTATAAAAAGGAATTTTTTGGGTCATTATTTTAGCAAAACTAAAATAGTTAGTTTTTATATCAATTAGTGAGAAACCAATGAAATAGCATTTGACTCCCATTCACATGAAATCAGCCTGAAGGAGAGACTCCCTTAAAAACACATCAGGGATGCTTGTCCTATCTTAGGGGTTAAATTATAATATTAGTGATTTAATTGCAGTATCTTAGCTTAAAGGTATGAAGTTAAAATCTTGAGCCTCTTTGGTATCTATTAGGGTGTTAAGTAAAGGTTGTATACTGTTACTAAGGTGGTTATGAGATATATTAACCCAAGGCAAAGCCAAGGTTTGATATATCTCATAAACACCTGAAGGTGTATAATGTATATAACTTCTTTATCATCATTGGGGAAGTTTCTTAAACAAGGGGTTGATAAGGGACTAAATGGTCATTATTTACTGGGATGGGGGACTGGAGCATTTTGATTTTCACTTGCACAAAAATTCTTGACCCCTCCCCAAAAAATGCCCTTTGTCTCTCCTAGCCCCATCCTTTGAGAAGCATAAATGCTAGCCCCCTCCCCCCTCTATTTGCACCAGCCCCCTCCCATTAAATAATGACCAGTCTCTAACTAGATATCAGCCAGGAGAATTGATAACTAGATATAAACCTCAAAGGCCATTGTTGAGTGAATAAGAAAGATAGACTGCCAGAGAACAAAAGAAACTGACTCGATGATGTAAAGAAGAATATCAATGCTATTTAACAATTAGACCTCAAGGACAAATGGCCTACGAGTCAATATACTGTAGTTATTTGAGTTGTAGCTGATGAAGCCAAGTCTGTTTTAGTATAAACCTACTAATTGGTCAAATAAATACATTTAATATTCACAATTCATGCACAGTACAAAAATAATGCTGAAAGATGACTGGCTCATCAGTGTGCTATAACAGGCTTTACAGTATAATAGGCCCTTTGCAGCTAGCGATCACGTGATTGTATTGGACTGCAAAAAAATATTTCTTCGGTTGTTTTAATATATATTGCACAAAATTTGTAGGACTGTCACCAAACCTAATTAAAAATACCATTTTATATCTTAAAGCGATCGCCAATCTTAAAATACAGTGTAGTTTAAAGTTTGTTTGCCTTCCAGTAGAGCCTTTCCCATGGGATCAAGAGCTGAATTCATTTGTTGGTGAAGTGAAATATCAGCACGTGACTGTTAATGGTAGCTCCAAAGGGCCTATTTTAATGCTGTTATGAGTTTTCCAATGCTGCTCTCAGTTTGAATATTAAAAGGGTTAAAGAATTCTTGTTTGTGCTTTACTGGCAAATACATGCACTTGCTGGCTGCATGTAGAATGAAATGGAAATTCTTTATACAGCAATTGGCTATTGCCTTATACTGTATTTGATTTCTCGTTCATTCTACAGCCAGCCAGCAAGTGCATGTATTTATGGGTAAAGGACTCACATCAGTCTTTAACCCTTAAATACAATATAATCAATAGCAAGTGCATGTATTTACGGGTAAAGGACTCAGTCACATCAGTCTTTAACCCTTAAATACAATATCCACGAGCCAGCTTGAATTTTACCTTTTTAAAATGCTGTCAAGTGACAAGTGACCTTCGTAAATGGCAATTTTTTTGCTTTTAAAAGTAAGGGCCATCAGTACTTTCAGTGATGGAACAGAAAATTTTGTTATCAGAGACCCGGTTGGCCAAATTCAAGGCCAGTGCTTGGATTTAAAATATGGCTTAATTGCTAGAGCTTAGCCTCATGACTTAAAAATACACCTTTCCTGAATTAACAGTGATGAATCAAGATGAGGCATATATTTACTGTATTTATCAGGCTCTGTCTCATCTTGGAACCATATTGCTTTGTGCGTGGTCACTCACACAAATTCAAGAAAGGTCTATTGTTGCAAACCAAAACTTCTATTCTTCTAACAAAAAAATATGGATTTAACATAAGTGACAAGTGTATATAGTTAACATACCACAATAAACCTATTGAATTGTACAAGGAAATACAAATTTCTTAATTTGCCTTTTCGCATAAAAAAGTCCAAAATGCAAATAAAAAGAAAATTGGACATCAAATTTAACCTTGTCTTGTCATAACATTCCTTCTCTCATACCTTCTCACAGATTAACTGAGGGAGTCTGAAAAGAGGTATTTTGACCCTGAAGGGGGGGACTCCCTTGTCCAGGAGGTAAGGTGAGGGGG
>JANTNT010040334.1:0-12542 GCA_024752375.1 Entacmaea quadricolor | reverse complement strand
TTCAAATTACCTACAACCCATCCATCGTTTCTATGTATTATACACCGACGCAGATCAAACTAGATTAATCACTAGTTCTCTTTTGCATATAATTAAGACGTGTATATAGGAAAATTTCACAAACTTTAATGGATATGTTTTACAAGCTCGTAATAGAAGGTGTCCTAGTTATTCATTATCCTGATTCTTATCCTTTTTTGGAGTATTACCACAGCTAGAAAAGGCATTTTAAAAATGTGAACAAAAACCAAGCCAGAAAATAAGTATGGTAAGTTCGCTCACTAAGACGCGTTTTTACACTTCTAAATTTATTGTAACGTAAAACCGACAGTTATAGAGAGGTAAACATGTATTCTATTAAAATCCGAAGTAAGTTTGCCTATAAATTTGTTTCTTTTTGACTAACAATTTTTTCGTGACTCTACCATTATCGCTGTTACGGCAGCTGTTTTTAGACCGGCGACAAGACAAAAATGATTTCTTCGTTTTTTTGGCTAATTTGCCCAAATTTAGAGAAAAACACCCCAGTACGTTTCAAAACACACTAAAACCTATCTACATGCCAAGAATGAAAACATTTCATTTTTTGACTGTGGCCAGCCCTTGCTCGATATTTCTGGGCATTCGCTCTTACGACATATAAATTATCTGTAGAGGTAAAAATTAATTTAATAATAATAATAATAATAATAATAATAATAATAATAATAAGAATAATAAGAATAATAATAATAATAAAGAATAATAATAATAATTCTAAGAAATGCCTGCAATAAAGTTATTCAACTTATAATCATCATCAATATGAATTTTATTCTTAAAGGGTGTTCTGGATCCTTTTATGCATAATATTGTTGATTTGTTGATTTGAGAATTTCGAAGCTTAAACGAGTTCGTATAAATGTCATGATCGCAGCTTAGTCTTCTCCTGTTTTTGATGATAGTTTATTAGTTAAATGCTTCATGAAAATCTAGCATTCACTTCCCATCCCTGCGTTTGTTCCAAAAACCAGGGGTGCAAACTTATCCATCTCAACATCTAAGATTCTCTGTTGATACTTTTTTTCTCCTTCTCTTGTTCCTTAAAAGTGTGGCCGTAGTCTTGTCAGGTTAGTAGAAGAATTGACATGCGTCACACGTACATCAAAAAATGCTGTCACTCCTCTACTCCAGAAACCTCCAGCCTTAATATCAAGCCTTGCCTCAGGGCTTGTATTCGCAGATCGCAGATCAAAAGTCTCGTTATCTAATGGAATAAAGCGAGGTTCTGCTTCAACATTATTGCAGACTTAATTGAGCAATTTAGTGAGTAAGTCTCGAACTCCGTCGTGTCATTGTGCTATAAAACCACCTTTTTTTACAGGATAAGGCATGATTTACTGAGAAAGTTGATTGCATGTACAGTAGCTGGGTAGTTCTGTCAGCGATAGATTATAACGAACGCAAGCGAAGAGAATCTCTAAATTCTTGTTTGTTTAGGGATAGCCCTTGATCTTTCAGAGGTAGTGAATTAAGCCAAGATCTGGCTCCTTTGTATCGTGCTTGACTCACATATGGTAGTAGATCTGGTGGTAGTTTAGCATCTATATGTTTCATTTTGGACTTAGGCTTGCTGATTTCAGATATTGCTGTTGCTTCTTTAAATCCTCTGCAGAGTCTAGTAATTTCAAACTTTGCTCTCTGATGAACCACACGTGGGGAGCAGAAATTACCTTAGAAGCTGCAAACTGCTTTGAGGCTTCCTCTTTCAAAGACTGAATGCCTAAGCCCCCCGGTGTAGGTGATAAAGTAAAGACTTCTAGTAATTTCTCTGGTAAAGGTTCTTCCTCTCCAAAGAGAGTAAGTAGCAAGCTCTCCCTCAAAACATCATAGATAGGATCTGAATATTCTTCAAAGGATTCAATCATTCGCATGTAGAATGTAAATTTGGATTTATAAGCTTTTGTGTAGGAAGTATAGGCCGAATGTGGTTGATATTTTGCAATTTCGGAGAGTAGTTCTTACCATTTAGCAACTTTCTCGTTACAGTACTGATCTTTGTATTCCTTTGAACCAATGACAGCGCCAAGATTGCGTTTACCTTCTGCCGATACATTCACCTTACCTTCAAAAACTCGATCAGCTTTAAAAGCTAGTTCCTGTGTCTTAACAATCAACCAGCTTGTAGATCAGTTGACATAATATCTATACTTTAAACCTTCTTTACTAAGATTTTCACACCAGTCTTGTAAAGCGGTGATCCTCCCTGCCCCAGCATAGTCGTCAGCAAACCATACTTGCTTGACAGTTGGTAGGCACATTCTTAACTGTTATTATTATCATTATTATTATCATTATTATTATCATTATTATTATTATTATTATTATCATTATTATTATCATTATTATTATCATTATTATTATCATTATTATTGTAATTATTATTGTAATTATTATTGTAATTATTACTGTAATTATTACTGCTATTATTATTGCTATTGCAATTATTATAAGCTGGTGGAATCGTATTTACTTGATGTTTGCCGTTTATGCTTATGAAAAATGCTTGGATTCATTCCACCACAATTTATACAATTTAATTATCCCGAAGTCCAAAGATACAAATACTGCTTCTTTGTTTCTGTCACCATCGAACCACGTTGGAGAGCATTTGGCGCCATGTTCATCAGTGACATTTTTACAAAAGCTCTTTCTTTGTTTGGCCTGGAAATCGTTCTGTAAATGCCTTACTGGTGAAAATCGTGGATTGGACGCCGCAAATTTCTGTCGTTAGGGCACGCAATCTCTTCTCAGTATCAAGAGAAGGGGCAAATACGCTGTGAAACTGTATAAGTCTCCCCTTGTTAGCCCATTTAAATTCGCACGCATTTTGCACTGTTACAATTTCTCTGTATATTGTTAACTTAAACCATTATCGTGTCGACATAAAAATCTGGAGATTAAAAGAAGATATGCATAAGGTGTCATAATCTGGACATGCCTTAATGAATCTCAACGAAAACTCTAGCTGCCCTGCAGTGAAACAACTAACTTTCAAAGTCAGTTTTTTTAACTTTTAAGATGAACTAAGCTTCTCGTGTGGATGGTTATATTCATAATGATGATGATGATGATGATGATGACGATGATGATGACAGTAATAAGGTCTTTGTTAGAAATAAAGAAAATATATATACCAAAACTTACCAAAACCAATATTTAACAGGGTATTTAAAAGGGCATAAAATACAGCAACTATATAAAAAGATTATATCTTAATCTTGTGTAATGAAGCGCAGCTGATGCTGCTTAATTTTTAACTATCGAAGGTTTTCGTCTATGTCTTATTCTGTATTTGTACCATTTTGTTATAACATCAAATTTCTTAATTCTAACATCATGGTTATCCAGTACACAATTTGCTGTCTTTTTGCATTTGGTGAAAATATTCTACTCACTTTGGTTTTCAAATTTCCCGCCAAGTAAATGGATCATCATCACGCCAATTTAACAAATCCGCTCAATTCTCGGGTTTGGAACCACATTAAATCACCTGGTCTTCTACGAAAAAGACGTTGGATTCATAGTGGTCAATCTGTACATCATGATCTCGGTAATAAACAGATAAAAACTATAAATTGCTCGAGGCGAATCTATCCTCAAGTTCGCAAGAGGATTAAAATTCAAGATTTGGCTTGTTCTGCTTCGTCGACCATGACCAAAATGAACTAGAAAAACAGCTAATTTAGTTAACATTTAAGCAATTTCAATGGTTCCAGCAACGCCTTGTACTTTGAACCCTGTGTTATTCACTCTTCTAAATAGAAGATCTGTTATGAACAAATCTCTCATTATTAAAGATCATGTTGGGGAATATGACATTGACATATAAGCCCTTACGTAGACCTGGCTTTCTTGCGGTGAATTTGATGAGCAAATCATCCGTGGCATCTGTCCTTCTGGCTATGATGTCTTCAGTGTTCCAAAAAAGGTCTAAGGGTGATAGAGTGGCACTTCTTTACAAAAAAATTCCTGAAATTTCGACAACAATCACTCATCAAAGCTAAATTTAAATCATTTGAGTTCGTGGCTTATCTAATGAAAACGTTTATCAACTAGTCTAAGACTTGTTGTGCTCTACCGCCCTCCAAAAGGTAATTCAACAAAGATATTTTTCGAAGAATTTCCTCGTTTATTGGAAGAACTTGCTACAGCTCCAGGTTTTCTTTTACTGGTTGACGACTTAAATTTTCATGTGGATGATGCTAGTAATGCTGCTGGTGTTTGCTTTCTCAATTTACTGGATACGTTTGACCTTAATCAAAACATAATTGGTAGTACACACCGAAATGGACATACCCTTGATTTGATTATCACTAGGAAAGGTGAAGACATTGCTAAGGATTATACTGTTGTTGATCCAATCATTTCTGACCATTTTGCTGTGTCCTGTAACATCAGCCTCCCCAAGACTGCTAATGTGAAGAAAGTGAAATTTGTTTGTAAACTTAAGTCTGTTGACATCTTACAGCTTCGATCTGATATTGATTCCTCTATTTGTCTACAAGATGTGGATGATGTTTCCTTACTTGCTGAACGTTACAATCAAACTCTTTCATCTCTACTTGAGAAACATGCCCCGTCTAAATGGCGTGTTATTACTATTGGTCGAAAAGCTCTATATGGTATGACGATTCAATCTAGTGTGAAAAATTCGAAAGAAGAAAACTTAAAAGGCGCTGACGTAATTCAAATCTTACCATTGATAGGAAACTTTTTGTCAACCAATGTAAACTAGTTAATAATCTCCTTTCCAAGTCAAAAATGCATTGCTACCAAAACCTGATTTCTGAACACCAGTCTGAACCAAAGGAACTTTTAAGTTAAGCTGCCGACATGGACTGAAAACAATAATGATCTGGTGAATGCCATTTTTGCTTTTTTCGAGGAAAAAATATTTGACGTCAGATCAGGCCTCGAACTTAGAAACCGTGGTACTGGCATAGATGGTCACCTTTTGGAGAAGTAAATCTAAGCTCCGCAATTTTAAACCTGTAACCATCACATAATTATTCAAGATAATTGGTAATACTTGTGGCTAATCTTGTGAGCTTGATCCGATTTCTGGATCTCTCTATATTAAAGTCTGTTTTGACAACATTCTATCAACATAATCATCAATCTCTCATTGAATCAAGGTGTGGTGTCCCTTTCTTGGAAAAAGGCTTTAGTGAAGCCCCTCCTTATGGAATCTTCTCTGGACCATGAAGTGCTGTCAAATTATTGACCAATTTCCAATCTGCTATTTGTCAGTCTGTTATTATTGAGGATACACGTTTAAATGGTTGTGCAATTAGCTGCGGTGTTCCTTACAGTCAGTGCCAGGCCCTCTTTTGTATTATTTAAATACGTCACCACTGAAACTCATCATTAGACGGCATGGCGTGTTCTTCCACATGTACGCCGATGACACCCAAATCTACTTCACATTTAAAGCGTCGATTGCTGGTGATATTGATCTAGTTCGATGTTCATTACTGGGTGTTATGAATAATCTAAAGTCGAACGATGATAAAACCGACTTATTAGTACTCCATGTCAAACATCGTCCTGCTTCAGTTTTTGAATCTCTTCAAGTATCCAATACGGCTGTTGTACCAAAGAAATCTGCAAGAAACATTGGTGCTATTTTTGATTCTACGCTATCCTATGTTTGCCATATTGCACAGGTGTGTAAGTCGGCATTCTATTCCATTCGATCTATTGCACGTCTTAGAAAATATCTCAGCTTGGAAACTACCAAGACTCTTGTCAATGCGCTTGTTATCTCAAAGATTGATAATTGCAATTCTTTGTTCGCAATTCTTTATATTTGAATTAAAAAAACAATTCGCGAAAATATGATTTTTTTCAAATTGATGTGTTGAATGAAATCGCTCAATACTGTATACAGTGAGCTTATAAAATGATTTAAGATACGCCACAATCTTTATTCACCTATTAATTAGCTACCTTGAGTGTTTCAGGAGCTGTCTTCTTCGTATAAACGAGAACGATTTTTTATGAGACTTTATGCATGTGTGACATTCGCTTCTTATTTATTAATGAATAAATAATTAAAACGGAAGCTCACCCTCTTTATAATAATGCTGCTATATAATCAATGCTGATATTATCATAAATAAAGACTGAGCTTGTTACAAAAATCGTTTGAGTGGTTTTAAAGAAATTTAGGAAAGCGCTCAAATCCCATTAACAAAGTCACAAATGCACAGTCTCATAAAAAATCATTCTCGTTGTTACGAAGGAGACAGCCCCTGAAAAACTCAAGGTATCTAACTAATAGGTAAATAAACTCTGCGTATTTTAAATCATTTTATAAGCTCACTATATACAATACTGAGCGATTTCTTTCAACACCTCAATTTGAACAAAACTATTTTTTCGCGAATAATTCGAATTCAAACATACAGAATTTTATGATTTTACTATATATTGTTTTTCAGATACCATAGTTTGCAAAATGGAGTTGTTTAATGTAGATCTGATCAAATGCGCTTAGTACGTATATAAGTTTAAGTAATTTCAATGTTTCTTTCTTTTCGTTACTATGGCAACGCGTACCTCAAAATGTATCTTATATGAAACTTCAGACTAGGCTTGATAATTAGAGTGAGTCTTAGTCCAATCGAGCTAGAAGAAGTTAGGGAATAAACCGTTCAAAAATATCAGTATGGCAGTCCAGAAACTGAAGGCAAACAACCTAACTCTAATACACAGGAAAAGATCACTGTGGATAACTTATTGACACTAATAGAAACGTTGTGTCTACAGGTGTAAACATAATAAATAACGTATATACCGTCGACGTAGTCGAAGGGTTTGTTTCGTTACTCGATCTCGGTCTTATTAAAGAGCACTACACGGTAATACGCATGCTTGACCGTTTAACAGCAGCCGTTTGAAAGAACCAATCAGAATCATCACTTTTATACACAGGGTTGCCGCAAGCTTAACATTTTTCCAAGCTCCGATACGTACTTTCGATAGAAGAAAAATGTTAAAAACAAAGCATACAAAATAAACTTAAATTTGATTGAAGGAATCTTTAAACGATGAAAATACATATTTGCAATTACAGGAATATGTTGCATGATTCAAAGAAAAAAAATGTAAAAACAGCTGTGAAATAGTCTATTGTGCTTCGGTACTACAATTACAAATGTTTGTCTCATGAACTGAGAAAACCTTGTCAAAGCAAGCTTATATTTTCCCATCTTTAGCTTTAATTCAAATTGGAAATTCAGCGTGCAAATTTTACTCCTAATATAAGTATACTTTTGTCTGGTGACTTGATTTTAACCTACATTTTGTCATTTGAACGCCAATGTGTTTTGTGGTATTTAGTCTTGATTCGTACGTCCGTAAGTTCGAGTTGTGCTTAATATTCAACAGGTCGTTGAATTCAATGTCGTTTAACCAACTCAGGATTAGATTTACAGAGATCGAAGAAAGGTGGAAATGAATATGGGGAATTAAAGGCAATAACAATTTATTAATCTTCTGGCTTTGTACTATATTTACGAGTAGCCAAGATAGATGTAAACATTAGGTGTTGTGTTCTAGTTTAGATTCACAGCATGTCTCTTGATCTGAGTGTTGCAATATTATAACATTATACATATTATTCACAGAATGTTTTTTGGTGACTAAGGGGCTCTGGCTCGTTATGATGTCACTTAATATTCAAAAATTAGAACAAATTGTAATCTACGGGTAAATTTCAGCCGTTACGGCCCGGAACAAAAACTTAAAAGTGGCGCATGCGTATTACAGTGAAGATGCCCCTTTAAGGCTTTATTTAGATAGTAGGGCAATCGATCCATGCTTAATGTTCTTTCAGACTTGTAGTTTATTTAGTTAATCGTTATTTGATCTGAGTTAAAGCGATTTTTGACGATTCTTTGAGTTGATTTCTTGAAGCTCAATTCCTGTTGTTGCCGGTTGTTGTCAAAGGAGGATTTAAGCGAACTATATATTTGTATAAAGGTCGCTTCGGCGTATTATTCTTAAATGCAATTATGTAATTCAAGACATCAAAATAATATATTATGTGTTACTTATGAATTGTATTGTCTCTTTTGCTTCCCGCCCTGTGTTCTCCGTACGAAGAATGGTTGATTATCGGATAATGATTTCCCTTGTTTCAAACAGACAGATTCCGAGTTATATTTATGAAAATAAAAGAAAATTATTTAACTTTTTTCCTAAGAGATAGGCAAATATGTTTTTTTACATGAATTCGTAAATTTTAAGCAGTTTCTCAGTGCTCTGTCCCTTGCTTAATAGTCCTTTTTCGAATTCGTCCAAGGCCGCTGCGTTTCGTGTTTACATACAAATATAGCAGGGTTAGCCTCGTTTTAACGTTAAAAGATTCACAAATACCAACGATGAAGTAAAGAATAAACAACCTTTTGAATACACATTTACGCTCTAAGCCGGATGTAAAATGCAAACGAGGATTAAGGGCCATTTTTTCTCTTATTTAGGAAAATAAACTTCATAAAAAGACAGCAAGTAGTCTTTAATACCTTGCTTGCCCATAATTTTAATTATAAGATGAAGTGGTTTTTATTATTTTCTGTTTTATTTGCCCATAGCCCTTAGACCTCGTTTTCATTCTTTTGTCTTTGCTTATTTCCGGCTTACGGCGAAAGAGTGTATAGAACCACCACGGTTCTTCGTTGAATATATGAATAATCTACACAAAAACGAGACTGACCCTGCGTATATGTGTCTGTATTCAAGGAACACAGCGGTCTTCGACGAATTCGCAAAAAGACCATTGTTCTTAATGCATTAGGGCCGAATGCATTTTTACCCCTTTTTTCTAAAATATTCCAATGATATTTTATTTTTAACACATTTCTATTGTTAACAAGCTTGGAACTTCCTGTAAGCACAAATACATTGTGCCAGTGGTACGGTCTATAGACCACGATCTTGTAACTGACTAAAGCATAAAGTATTCTCCTGTTTCACACTATGACATATTGTCTACTGAAATGCTGTTGTAGATATAAAAAGTACATTTACAGAAAGAATATATTTTAAAAGTAATAATAGTCAGTTTAAAAGACTCTGATCGTATTTAAAGATACATCGATTTGTGTGGAATACCTTAGAACCTAGATTCGCCATTTTATGTGACAGGCAATATGGTGATGATTCTCGCTATACATTGTAGGAGACTATTAAAAGTAATAACATAACTTTTTCTTTCTCAATTTATTGTAGCTTCTTATAATCGGACGAGTTAATGAAAGCTTTGTAGCTCTGGATGATTTAAGTTTTTCAGAAGGATACTGTGTTTCTGTAACCTCCCAAAGTAAGTAACAAATGTAATGTATTCACTTTTTTCTTGCAAATCTATTTCATTCCAAAATTTGTTTCAAAATTATAAAAATACTTTCAAAAGGTCTAGGAAGGAGCAGGGATGTTGAAAGTTTAAAGAAGAACACGATACCTTTAAGTTGTTAGACATGTTTCGACATAGGCTTCTGTCATCTTCAGTGTGAATAAATAAACTTTAACAGTGGAACATAAATGGACTAGAAATTATAATGACAATGGTCTAACATTAGAAAAAGAGTGAATGACTTAAATAAAATACGTCAGAGATCAAGAATCTTAATTGTAGACCTTTATGGATAACAACTTGGTATCGTCCACCGAAAGCATCAATAGAATGTTTTGATAAATTTAAACATTTCTAACACGGGTTGACTCCATTTACAATGAGATATGCATATTACGTGACTTACTCTCAAATCTCTTAGAGCCACATTTCTCCCGACTTGTTGACTTACTGGATAACTTTCAGTTGTCACAGCTCATTAACAAGCCTATTAGAGTGACAAGAAAGAGTAAATCACTTAATAGAGCTTTTCCGTCTTATGACCTTACAATTGTAAAATATCGTTTCATGACGTTAGGTATGCAAATTAGGGTTTTATTGTGGATGGAATAAAAGATCCTTTGTTGTAAAAGCTGTTTGTAAATCACGTTATGTTTACACGAGTATAATCGATGTAGTTTGGGGGAACGGAGAAAAAAACACAAGTAAACGTATATAACGTTTTATTTTCTTGTGACAAAACTCACAAGTAAACATATGTCACGCTTTATTTTCTTAGGACATTACATACCGGTACATATCATCAAGTTTACGATCTAATTTGAGCATAACATTGTTCTTTATTTGCGTAATGGCCATAGCCTGTTGGCACATTTTCTGGTGAGCCTCTTGTGCATCTGCTGTCATTTCCTTTAAGGATTTCTTTGTTGGGGGAAGAGTTTGAGTTTCATCTTCATCATCATCGCTACACTGGTCGTTGGGGTCTTTGAAATGGCCCATTTTATCTTCTTTTCTCTGCAAAGGTGTACGCTTTTGAGCGTACGCATGTGGCGCTGCTTTGTCTCCTCGGCCACATTTCTCTTTACATCCTTTTCAACTCTGGCTGGCAATTTCACCTGCAAGCTTGCTTCCCTCAGGGCCTCGTTAACAATTCTCTTTATCCTTCGTTTGACCTTCTCTTTTTCTCCATATAAATAGTATTCATAATTTGAGGGAAATCTTTCAACGTTATGTCTGATAAACTGCAGAATATCGTCCCAACCCTGGCTTATCTTTTAGTTATAAACGTACCTTCTCGTTTTTTGTTGGCCTAGCGACAAGTTCAACGGAATGGACAAGTATTCAGTTTAAAGAAAAACCAATTCATCTGAGTATCATGGACAGAAAAAGGATACGTCTTTTTTCATTGACAATTTTGGTAGTACAGCAGATGATACGTTGTGTCACAATCATACCTGCTCTACCTAATGAACCTTTGGTCTTAAGACAGGATTATATGCTTTTTATAGGCGTTTGTTTTCAGTTTTTGGGCCAAATTGTTGCTGGATAACATCGTTGGCACCCCCAATCTATACACAACTAGGTTTGAGAGATCGATTGTTGCCAAACTTTCATGGACATCAGTTTGAAGGGCTTAACGTATTTCGAATGATTTGTCAGCAGCGCTACTTATTCTGGTTAAACACCGATGAAACACTTGAGTCGTTCATGCAGATGGTGATCCATGTAGCTCCGCAACTAAACGCAATAACAAGAAGTGGACATTTGCGACGTCGAGCGTCAAGATTCAAGCTAGACATTACCAACAATGTTTTACTGCTATTAATATGGTTGCGGAAGTACGCACATCTTGATACTCTATCCTTGATGTCTGATATTAGTCCTCAGACTGTTTCTGCACTGATTTTCCAAGGTATAATTGTTTTATGGCGCCATTTTCATTCTCAAATTACATGGCCAACTAACCGAGAGTGGAATTCCATGAGAAGTACTTGGCCCTAATTTCCTAACGCAGTGGGATGTATAGATGTCACGCCTCACGAAATATACACTTCCTCTACTAAACCACAGCGAAACTTTTACAACGGTCACAGACATTACCATCTGCTAAGCACACAAATGATTTGCAACAACAACGGGCATATCCGTTTCCTGCAAAGTGGATTCCTGGGAAGCACCCACGACGCCCAGAGTTTTAGTCTCATGGCAGATATTGGACCATCTATGACCTTCCTCCTGGTGTTGTTCTTCTAGCAGATAAAGGTTATCCAGATGTTCCGCCATTATTGACACCTTTCAGACAAGCACAGATTAGACGCCTAAGAACTAACCGAGAAAGGAGAAAGGCACAAAGATTTAATCGTGAACTCTCTTGCAAAAGAATAAAAATAGAACATATTTTTAAACAATTAAAGGATTTTCATTGCGTTTCAAGCATGAGCATTTGGCGCCAAGAAAGGTGGCTTTTTCCTGTGGTGATAGAACTTTGTACTTTCCTTACAGAGCGACGAATTTCCTTATTTGAAAATATTTAAAAGAAAAAAAAAAGAAAGATATATGAATGTAGAGTGAATAAAAAATTAGCATACTCTTGTAATACTCTCGATCGAAAGAAAATAATTAAAGCTTTTACAACAAAAGATCTTTTATCCATCGACAATAAGGCCCTCATTTGCATACATAACGTAATGAATTCTCATTTTACAATTGTAAGGTCTTAGTACGGAATTGCTCTAATGATCACTTTATCACAGATCACAGGAAAAAGATTATATCTTCAGGATCATATCCTTTATCAATTAAGTGATCAGTTTTACCAATTAAAAACTTACTTTTATTCAAGTTCAGAACTGTTTTTCTCAAAACAATTTAGTGTACGGTTTTCAATCAACCAGTTTTCAAAAAATAATATCGATAGAAAAAATGATCAACGGTGTCATTTTTCTTGATAAAAAAACCTTTTGATACCGCTGTCCATGTTATACTATTAACTAATAATTTAAGAAAAAGCACGACAGTTTTTATTTTTGTGACTTTAGAGTCAGACATGTTTCGACGTGTCTCACGTCATGCAGGGGCGGATCCAGAAATCAAAGAAAGGGTGGGCCGGACAACTTCGCACTGAGACAAAACCTTCAAGACTGTA
>JANTNT010040223.1:0-12542 GCA_024752375.1 Entacmaea quadricolor | reverse complement strand
AATGGATAAAAATAGATAAAAGTAGCCGTTATTGTGAAATATAAACAACAATGTAAAATGAAGCGTGAAGAAGAAAAAAAATTTTTTTAATTAAAGATAAGAAAAACTAATACTAATTGATAACTATTAAAATTAAAAGCAAATAGGATACATACATTTTCCAAATGAGTGTGTATTTGTTTTCTTGCACACGTTACACATTGTTCATTATCCATTAAGTGTGAAATTCTTGTACAAGACCGGTAACAACTGATCACGAATCTGTTAAACTTTATCAGATTATATTTGTTTACTAAAATACGATAATTGTCTTATTACTGTGATAATTACTGGAAAATAGAGAAAGCCAAAGTTGCATGTCTACAAATTAGTTTTTACTATAACTATAGGACCTTGGTGGTTTGGACGAGGGAAGGGACCAGTCTGGCTGGACAATATGGCATGTACAGGCTCAGAGGCCTCACTTCAAGACTGTTTTCACAATGGTTGGGGTGTACATAACTGTGGCGGTCACACTCAAGATGCTGGTGTTGTGTATTAAGACTATAAGCAAATTCTAACCTAAACACAAAACACTAGAATCCTGATTATGATCCCGACATTTTAACCAAAATTATTCCGTCCTTTGTGACATCTCCAACAACTCCAACAACTTTAATTGTTTGTAAAAACAAACACGAAAAAAGAAAATATTAGGGATGCAATCAACGGTTTGTTTGCTATCGCCTTTCGACCAGGTAACTCGGCTTTAAATAAATATTACATACTTAGTAAAAATTGTCTGTTATATAGCTGTAAAGTGCGTTTTAAGTATACAGACTATGACTATCACATGCCAAGGAATCTGCAAACATAAGCCTTAACAATAATAAAGTTTATAACTACTATACAAATTAAACTAAAATAAAGCTGAAATAAATCTATATTTTTTTCTTTAATACATGACCGCCTCTTTAAACAGTATTAAACCTTTCTAATTCCAATTAACGATGGCAAATTCCAAGTCGTTTTATATCCTAAATATAATACTAGAAATGAAAGGTAACCATTAACATATCTTTAATGTCTAAATCGCTTAATCTGCTTAATCACCTTTACTTTTTCTCTTGACAACAGTAATTGTTGTGTTTAAACCAATAATACTCGACTTAAACATAATTACGTCTTCTTTTTGAAATTGAGCATACAGCATGTCAAGCGGTTAAATGTAAAGGTAAATCATTTCTCATAATTTAATTACTTTTTTATAGGTGCAAGGCAATAACATTAACAACACAACACAACATTGGCCAGTTTTGCAATTATAGAAAATGTATATGTGGAACAAATTACATATCGAGTAACAAAAGCACACGACACCTGCATCATATTTGTGACTTGGGCAGTGAGAGCTAACAACTCCCCATCCAGGGTGAGAACAGTCCTGAAGTGAAGCCTCTGAACCTGAACATCCCATATCATCCAGCCAGACTGCTCCCTTCCCTCGTCCATAAGCCCAAGGTCCTACTGCTGTTGTAAAACCAAGTTGTCGACATGCAACCTTGGCTTCTCTCATGTCCCAGTAATCCTGACACACTGTTCCCCACCGATTATTGTGGAAGACTTTAAAGAGCTTGTACAACACCGCAACATTGACCTTTTATTATTATGAAAACTTCTAATTTTATTTGAGCAGTAATAAAAGTTCTTTAAATATTATTGTCCAAATGCATATACTAATGATTTTCCTAGAAATATATTTCAATGAAAAACAAAGCTTTCAGAAAATGTTTTTTACTCTTGCTTAGCTTGTTCTATACACTAGTGGTAATAGATATCTTTTCTGTATCCAAAGTAAAAGGAGCCAAAGACGGCTACCTAATGAATTTGAGTTTTCATTACGAGTCTTTTCCAACAACAGACATAACTAACCTTGAGCCAATATTCTCATAATTCTATAGGTAAATTCATTAACTGACGAGGGAATTCGACGTCGAATTTTAGTAAAAACGAAATATCTGTCTGTCTGCCTGTCTTTGTGTTAAAACTATCAGCTACTTATGTTTTTATGCAAGTTGTTTAATCTTTCTATACAATCTGGAGCTTATTCAGCTGATTGGAAACTTGTAAAAGTTACTCTTATTTTTAAGGCTGGATCTCATCATGACCCCAATAACTACAGACCTATTTCTATTACATCGTCAGTTTCATTAATTTTTGAAAATTTTATTTAGTTTTATTCAAGTTCAGGACTATTTTTCTCAAAACAGTTTAGTGTACATACTTCAATCTGAATTTAGACTGATGCATGCTACCCTTACAGCTCTTTTAGATCTCAATAATAACTGGGCGTATGTCAATAGAAAAATGATCAACGGTGTCGTTTATCTTGACTTAAAAAAAGCTTTTGAAACCGTTGACCATGATATACTATTAACTAAACTAAAATTTTAAGCCTTTGACTCCAAAGCAAGAGAATTGTTCAAGTCGTAATTAACCCTCAACTCTCAGCAATGCATTGTTAATGGGTTGTCTGACTTGAGTCAAATCTCTCATGACATTCCGTAAGGAACAGTTCTAGGATCAATATTTTTAATTTACATCAACGATCTACCTAGATCTACCTAACTGTCTTAGTCATAGTTTAACAAGATTATACGCTGATGACACCAGTCTAACCTTCTCTCATATTGGAGTAAATGAATTAGAAAGCCAAATGAGCAGAAAGTGTTAGCTCATGGTTCTGAGCAAATTAGCTGACGTTAAATGTCTTTAAGTCAGAGTTTATGACTATTGGATCAAGGCAGAGATTGGCTGCTCTGATGAAGAAATGTCTCTGTCTATCTGTAACCTTGACTAAAAAAAGCGTCACATACAATATGTCTAAGAATCGTAAAAGATCAATGTCTTACTTGGCGTCTTCAAATAGACGGAATTATAAAAAAGGTTCCTGTAGTAACTTTAACACGCATAAAAAATCAAGCTTATCGATTTTGGATTTTATCATTGTTGACTCCACACACACAATCTATCTCTTTAACATATCACGCAAACTTTCTCCGAAACACAATTGAGTTTCCTCAAGTCGGCAACGAACTCCGCAATTTTTTTCTCCTTGTGAACGAACTCGTGAATGAAATTCGAAGCGCTGCACGGTTTGTGACGGTTTTAATGCAAAATGATTCCGTAAAAGATTGATAATCTCCTCGTAGGACTTTTCCGTTGTTTTCGCCGGAGAAATAAGATTTCCTAGAACTTTGTATGCCGACGGTCCAATGACGTTTAGCAAAATGGCTTTTCTCTTCTCTTCCCGCGCTTCGACGTTATGTTTATTTGAGTCGTCGCTGCTTAACGTGATCTTCTTCAAATCATTAGCAGTAAAATATAACTCTAATCTTTCAATATATTGTTCGAAATCTTCAGGTTGGCTGTTAAACTGTTCCATCTTTCCAAAAATAGCCATAATCCTCGCCGCTAAATGTTGTGTACTTGTACTTGTTGTGTACTTGTTTTTATTGTATTTCTAACTGAACCAACTTACAAAACTAATTCTCCAAAAACCAACCATGTTCGGGAACCTAAAACTATGACAGAGCGATACTCCGTAAACATTAGCCTGTTATTACTCGGTTAAAACCTTTCATTTCTCTGTTTAGAAATAGGAAATGAAAGCAGCGAAAAAAAAAAAAGTAAAATGTAATTGAGAAATTTAAAACTCACTTTTATATTGACAATTTGCTCTCGGCTTTCAACATCGTTGATCTCCACGTACTTCTCCGTCATCTGGAGATCACTTTCGGAATAACTGCAAGTGTGCTTCAGTGGTTTAGGTCTTATTTGACCGGTAGATCACAAAGAGTGTTGAAAAGCGGTAAATATTCAGAGCCTTTTCCTGCATCACAGCCAAACAAACTACTTATGTTATGGTGTTCCAAAGATTCATGCTTGGTATCAATCATCTTTACAATTTATACAAGTAAGTTATTTGAAGTCGTTAAGAGACATCGATTGTCCATGCCTACGCGGATGAAACTTAATTGTATATCTCTTTTAAGCCTGATTCCATGGCAAGTCAACTGGAGGCGTTAAACGCGTTACAGAATTGTTTTGCCGATATTAGGACATGAATGACTGTACATAAGCTCAAACTAAATGACAGGAAACCAGAATTTATCATAATTGGAACTCGTCCAAAGCTTAGCAAGGTTAACATCTCGGAATTAACGATAGGTCGCACACGCTTGTCAACGGTGTCAGATGTTCGGAATCTTGGAACTTGGTTCGACCATAATCTTAAAATGAAAACGGCTATCAATAAAACATGTCAATCAGTACTTTATCACTTACACAATATCAGAATTTAAAAAAGTTAGTCAGAAAAATTTGTTATGAGTACGTGTAAACAGCGTTTTTTCGAATAAAAAAGCCTTTGCATGATTTTAAGTTCAATTTGAGTTTTGTTTGTATAAACTGAAATCTTATTAAATTCAAACCAAATTGAAAATCTGGTTATGAATATAATAAACAGAAACACCAAAGAACGTGCTTTGTACATTTTTATTTACTCGAGCCCATCGATCGATTTTATCCGTTACTATTAATTTTATTACAGCAAATAGTATAACAAACAAAACTCACAGACTGGCACTAATATAACAGACGATCAACTATCGCGTTTGAATTGAAAAACCTGTAAGCAGGTCATGTTGCGTTATCTATTATCGTGCAAACGACAACAAACTTTCGTTCGTTAATTCGCAGATGGACTTAACCAGGGGGTTTGTTAGGCTGTGATGCAGGCTATCATTTAAATTAAAACTCCGCATAAAAGAAATTGTAGATTAAGAACCTGCAGGCTGAAATTGGGCAAACTTAACCTTCAATAAGGAATAACCTATTTAGCCTGAAAAAAAAGTTTCTTATGTAAAAACGTACCAAGGTCAAATATACACGTATGTGCTATACACAGTACATGTAAATGCGAATTAATTATGTTGTGACGTCACAAGAACGTCGGGGACAAAAAAAGCAGAAGTCACTGACGTTCGACGGTGAGGATGTATGTTTTTTAGTCCCATCAGCATAGTGTTGTAAAGACTGGCTTCAA
This sequence comes from Entacmaea quadricolor, assembly GCA_024752375.1. Lineage (NCBI taxonomy): Eukaryota > Metazoa > Cnidaria > Anthozoa > Actiniaria > Actiniidae > Entacmaea > Entacmaea quadricolor. The sequence goes on along the minus strand of JANTNT010040223.1, from coordinate 7,456 downwards.
ATGTACGAATAAACGAAACAAAGGAAACTACAGTCAAACGACAACTTCTAAAGGAAAGGAAGTACGAACACAATGAAAAAGTGATTGATTATTCAAGCCCTAACCATGCGAACGATATAGATAGCATGATTGAGCAGGCCGCAAGTCTTCAAACCTCTATCGAACAAGCAATCGAAGGAATAAGGACACGAAAAGGAACTCAAACCGAAAGGTGCAAGAAACTAATTCTGCACAAGGAACTACGCAAGAGAAAACAAATTTATAAGACGAAGTAGCATTAAGAGTAAAATTAATCATGGCAGTGGAAATAGAGGGAACTGGAACGAACAAACAGTCGGAATCTGGAACAAATAGAAAAAAGGATACAATTGTTGGAGGAAGAAAAGAGCAAGAAAATGAAAAAACTTTTGTGTTTACAAAACCGCCAAAGGAAAACGACACGAAGGAATACCAACAAGGCTTTACTGACTGCCGACAAGATGACGTAAACTTTAGCCCTACGATCAAAGAAGGTACTCCCAGGGCTAAAAGTACCCCCATTCAGTCTACGACGTTTACCGCTTCAGTGGAAGAGCAGAGTAAGCAAGATCTCAAGACAACACACTTGGACCCCTTTGATCCACCTTACATTTCAACTATCTCGCAAAAGATAGCCCTTACGGATCGCCATCCCTTTGAGAAGCAAAATTAGACTTCCATTACCTGAACCAAGTATTTTCCGTGGAGACCTTTCTCCAGTACCTTATGTGGATCAAGGCCTTTGAAACACTTGTAGAAAGCAGAGCGGCAAGACCTCAAGAGAAACTGCATTTCCTGTCTAATTACGTTGGAGAAGAAGCCAAGGAGGTAGTCGACGGATTCCTACTGCTTGACTCAGAAGACGCCTACGCAAAGGCTAAGGAAATGCTGGAAAAGCGTTTCGGGAACTGAAACTGGAAACATGGACTAAGAAGGTACGCCTGATTACCTCGTTCAATGCGAAAAGGCCATGGATAAAATGGACAATCTCAAGGTCCTTAACGACGATCAGGAAAATAACAAAATCGTTGCGAAGCTCCCCAGTCGACTTATAGGTCAATGGGGACGGACGGTGTGTCAATGGAAGCAAGAAAAATGATCGTTCCCCCTTTTTCTGTATTTGTAAAGTTTATAGTTAAAGAATCAGACATAGCGTGCGATCCCGTTATTTCCGTGAAAGCTATGAAAGAAGGCATTGAAGGCAGTGAATTGTCTAACAGATTTAAAGTCGACCGAAGAAAAACACACAGAGGTAACGTCTTAGCCACAACTTCAAGACAGAGTAACAAGGAAACAACCTATAACGATAAACCGAAAGCAAGCTGCTTATTGTGCGACGATGTACACGACATCGAAAATTGTAACCAATTTTTTAAGAACTCAATCCAAGAAAGAAAAGAAGTGGCAAGAACGAAGGGACTCTGCTTCAAATTCCTAACACGCGGTCACTTATCTAGGGATAGCAAGAACCCGATGAAAACGTGCGGAACATTTAATAAACCTCACCCGACTTCCCTTCACGGTGATTACAAAAGGAACGTTGAGAAACAAGGTAGCAGAGCGGAGACGGCTATATCACACTGCTTAGCAACCAACGAAGAGAAGAGACAGTTCAACTTAATGATCGTACCTGTGTGGATACACCACAATAATGAAACTCTGCACCGTGGATTGATCTACGCGCTCCTAGATGATCAATCAGATTTAAGTTTTGTAAAGGAACAGATGCTTAAGCAACTCAACATTTCTGGACAAGACAGGCATTTACTGTTATCCACGATGCATACTGAATCTGAGATGATGACATCCCAGAAAGTAAAGGGTTTTGGTCGTCAGTGACCTTAACAATCAAGTCAATATTTCTTTACCTAGAGCGTTGACGCGTGATACGATCCCGGCTAGGAGGAATCAGATACTGTTTTACGAGTCCGCTAAACAGTGGTTACATATGTCAAGCATAGCAGACCAGTTGATGCCGTACCGAAAATACGTGGATATAGCGCCTCGAGAGATGCCTCGAGAGATTATCCCTGGTATCTATCCAACGTACGTAGACAGTAAATGCAGTTTCTCTTGAGGTCTTGCCGCTCTGCTTTCTACGAGTGTTTCAAAGGCCTTGATCCACATGGGGTACTGGAGAAGTAATGGAAGACTAATTTTGCTTCTCAAAGCGATGGCGATCCGTAAGGGCCATCTTTTGCAAGATAGTTGAAATGTAAGGTGGAGCAAAGGGGTCCAAGGGTGCTGTCTTGAGATCTTGCTTACTCTGCTCTTCCACTGAAGCGGTAAACGTTGTACCCTGAAAGGGGGTTACTTTTAGCCCTGGGAGTACCTTCTTTGATCGTCGGGCTAAAGTTTACGTCATCTTGTCGGCAGTCAGTAAAGCCTTGTTGGTATTCCTTCGTGTCGTTTTCCTTTGGTGGTTTTGTAAACACAAACGTTTTTCCATTTTCTTGCTAGTTTTTCTTTGGGGAAGCGCAGGTGGCGTAGCGGTGAGAGCGCTCGCCTCTCACCACAGTGGTCCTGGGTTCCATTCCCGGACTCGGCATCATATGTGAGTTGAGTTTGTTAGTTCTCTCCTGTGCTTCGAGGGTTTTTCTCCGGTTTTCCTCCCTCCACAAAAACCAACCCTGATTCGATCTAGGCTGTGCTCCGTGGCCAGACATGAGTCGTATGGCGGCAACCAGAGGCGCCTTTGTATGCCTTCGACTCGGCCACGTTGAGCTGCGTCCCCCGCAATTCAGCTACTAAGCTGCAAGTGGGAATGATTAGCCATTCAAAATAAAAAAGAATAACGAACCCTACGCCCAAAGAACAGATCTAGGCTGGTGAATTATAGGAAAGATTCGTCCTTCCCTTACAGACAAGGAAGAAGATCCCATTGGTGTCAGTCACCTGTTAGTAACACATGAAGTAGAGAACTACATGAAGGAAGTTAATAACCCAAGTAACGATAACTTTGAAAGGACAAAATGCCAGTTTTCTGTGAAGAATAAAGTAAGAGAACTAATAAATCATTTTCAGATTAAATGAATACTGGAATCGGACTTTTCAGAAAGACAGACGCACTAAAAGGCTTTGTCTCAAGACAAAGTAAAGTTCTTGACAAGGATAAAGGAAAGTATCCAAGATACCACAGATGTTCATTATCAAATGCCATTACCCTTCAGAGACGTTACGCCGTATTTACCGAACAGCAAGTCCCGTGCCTTACGCCGGCTAAGCAGACTTAAGACTCGATTTGAAAACGACGACAAGTACCACAAAGACTACACCACTTTCATGAACGATATTATTAAACAAGGACATTCAGAGAATGTGCAAGGAATTCAAGAAGTAGACGGAAAGGTGTGGTACATTCCTACCCCAAGGGGTGTACCACACCAAAAACCCAATAAAAAACGCGTCGTTTTTGATTCCAGCGTGGAGTACGATGGCCATTCTCTAAATCAGATATTGCTACAAGGCCCTGATTTGACAAACGGTCTGATAGGAGTGCTCTGCAGGTTCAGAGAGGAACCGATCGCATTCATTTGCAATATTGAAACGATGTTTCATCAGTTTCGAGTAGACGAGCATCAGCAAGACTTTCTGAGATTTTTGTGGTGGGAAAACGGAGACACCACAAGGGAGCCGACAACTTATCGAATGACTCTGCATCTGTTTGGCGCGGCATCCTCCCCAGGATGCGCCAACTACGGATTAAAGAAAATGGCTAATGATTACGAGACGCAGTTTGGTCACAGAGCTGCTACATTCATAAGAAACGACGTCTATGTAAATGACGGGCTGAAATCCGTTCCCACAGAAGATGAAGCACTCAAGTTGATTTTATCTAGCAAGAGAGGTACGCGAAGGGAGGCCTGCGTCTGCATAAGTTCCAAGAAGGTTATAGAGTCGATGCCACCAGACGACAGATCACAGCAACTTAAAGAACTCGGCCTACGACACGATGCCTTAAAGATAGAAAAAGCTCTCGGCATTCACTGATATATCGAATCAGACACATTCCAGTTCAGGTTAACACTACAAGATATGCCCTTCACAAGACGAGGAATACTTGCAGCTGTTTTGTGTATGACCCTTTGGGATTTGTCGCACCAAATATATTGCACGGCAGACAAATCTTACAAGAACTTTGTAGAAATAAGTCTGATTAGGATGACCCAGTTTCAGACTCCCTCCGCATGCGATTGGAAGGATTGAGAAGTGGTTTAGCAACCTTGAAGGATCTCAAGATTTCGGGATGTTTTAGGCCAGCCGACTTTGGAGAACTATAGAGCCAAGAACTCCATCACTTCTCCGACCCGAGTTGCGCAGGATATGGCTAGTGCTCATACTTACGACTTACTAACGAAAAAAAAGTCCACTGCTCGCTCGTAATGGGAAAGACTAGAGTCACTCTGCTGAAACCTGTAAGGATACCACGCCTCGAGCTGACAGCTGCTCTGGTCTCTTCAGTAAATACCAAACTAGTATTTAGAGGAGCCATGTAAATGCGAATTAATTGTGTTGTGACGTCACAACACCGTCGGGGACAAAAAAGGCAGAAGCCACTGTCGTTCGACGGTGGGAATGTATGTTTTTAGTCCCATTAGTATAGTATTGTAACTACTGGTTTCAAACGTACGAATAAGCGAAACAAAGGAAACTACAGTAAAACTTGGAAATATACTAAATAATGTATTTAAAAGGTCATATTCTGTCACCCATTACTTTCTCCAGGACAACAAAATGAAGATAACGGGTTGCCTTGGAATAAACAAGAGTTTAAATTTATAAACTTTTCTAATTTTATTACAGAAACTCGAAAGGAGGTTCCGTTTAGTTTGTTTCTAAAAAAAATATTATAAAATGCAGAAAAAATATGGAAAATTGCTTTGCTATTGGTATTTCATCGAAATTGTCCTTGACTTTGATATCCAAAATATAGTTTCATTAATGCTTTAAACTCAAACTTTCTAGTTTAGTCGAAAATCCCACTCGAACTAATTAACAGCAAATTCCTGCCGCCTTCTGATTAGATGTATCTTTTTTCTCACGCGAAGAAAAGCTTGTAGGAAACGAGAACACAATTACAGATTTAAGAAATTTAGTAATAGTACTTGAACATGGTTTATAATTCACAAAAGCCACTAGTTCCTAACAAAATAAATAAAAGAAATACAAACGATTAACAAACGAGAGAAAACGAAAAATACTTACAAATACCTTTGTCTTACGCCGTGACAGAAAGAAATAACAAAAGAACCAAGACACGTTCTCTAAACAAGTAGGTTTTCGCTCCTAGCAATACGAGTTGTAACTGACAAAAATTCTAACGAAGCGCAAGTACTTAACATGAATACATTAAAATACTGCACGAAAACACGAAACTATGCGAACAATAAGAACAATATACTTAAAAGAAACTAAAACAATAGGATTTAAAAAGCGCCTTTGGACTTAACAAAGCTGTTCTCGGCTTCTGATTGGTTGGGAAGAGTGAACGAACGAAAACATATTAAATATGATTTTATTGAGTAATTCTCGATATGTATATGATAAATCTTTAACCTTTCTTCGACAGATGCTCAATAGTATATAATGGATTAAACAGTAAATGTCTTGTCTATTTATTTATTTATTTATTTATTTACTTTTTTACTTACTCACTTATTCACTTCACTTACTTCATTTTGTTCACTTTTCAAGTTTGGCTTTTTTGGCTTTTTCACTTTTTCACTTATTTAGTTATTTATATATATAGACATAGTTGCAAGAAGGTTGTCATAGGAAAAAAGAACATTAGTAATTTAGTGTGAAAGGAATATATTAAAAACACAAAAGAAAATCACTGGAGCTGAAACCTTTCTTTTGTTTTTTAATATATTCCTTTCTCACTAAAATACAAAAGTTCTTTCTTCCTATGACAACCTACTTGCAACTAGGTCTATATATATATTTTTTTCTTTTTTTCAATTTTCTTTAATTTATTTTTAGATAAAATAAAATAAACCGGCCTCCTCTACTTATTACATTAAATATTTTTATATAGAAATGCTTTTTTAGAATCAATGTTTATAGCTTTATAGGAGTTTGATTATCAACTGATCCGGAGCTAACACTAAAACTGAATTACGAGGAGAAAAAAACAAAAATGAACAATAACCTAAGCTCTTGGGAATTACGTCGCCTAAGCCGACTTGGAAAAATTACGGTTTTAAAAAGTTTAATTGCCTCACAACTTGTTTATATACTTTCACCCCTGCCAACAATATTCCTGAGTGCCATTGAAGACATTAATAAGATTTTTTTATATATTTGTGTGGGACGGTAAAGGAGATAAGATCAAGAGTAATACATTGATTAGTAACTGTGAAAATGGAGGTCTGAAAATGATTGATATTGATTCCTTTAACAAAGCACTGAAACCGGTTTGGGTTAGAAAGTATCTTGATAATGAGAACCATAAAGACTATGGTCAAACGGATTTTTTAAACAATAATCTTAAAAAAAAAGACATAACAACCCTAAGTGGAAGATCAATACATCAGTGAAATACTTAAAATATGGGCTGAAATCAAATATGATGAGTCAGTGCCATCTATAGATCATTTCTTGTATTTAGATATTTGGAACAACTCTCTAATAAGAATCGGGGGCAAACCAATTTTCTATGAAACGTGGGCAGGAAATGGAATTAGAAAAATTAGACATTGATGAAAATCGAGATTTTTCGTTTTCTATCTTTTTCGGAACTTCAAGAAATTTATGATATAAAAATAAACTTTCTCTCCTTATGAGGTTTAATTTCATCAATTAATTTACTTAAAAAATCAAAAAAGATGAAATTTCCAAAAATGGAACTTCACAGAGTTTTCGAAGTAAGTTTGTTAAAGCTAAGAAATCAAATAGGCTGGTATATGAAAAAATTGATTAATGAAAAAATGAGGTGCCCTGGTAAAAGTGAAGACCAATGGTGAGAGGACTGCAACCTCGGGGAAGAAAAGGTCAAATGGAATTTGGTTTACAAGCTCCCCTTCTGCTGCTCCAGTGTGACAAAACTTATTATTTTTCAATTTAAATTGATCCATATAAGATTGGCAACCAGTGATTTCTTGTACAAAATAGGCAAGGTACAAGAAAATCTATGTTCTTTTTGCAAAAAAGAAAAAACTTTAATTCATGTTTTTTGGTTACGCAGCTATGCTAGATATTTTTGGCATGAAATCAATGAATGGTTAAACAAAAATGCTTTTTACCAGATATTATTATTGGTTTAAGACCAGAAGTCTTTTCTAATCTCCACCAATATTTCTATTTATTCGTAGCCAGATATTTTCTATGGAATTGTATTTGTAAACACACTTTTTGTGGTATGTATTTTATATACTAATCTTTTGTATGAGTCCAGTGTGAGACACTGATGTCGGGGGTGGCGTTTCTGGTGTTTGCC
>JANTNT010040001.1:0-12544 GCA_024752375.1 Entacmaea quadricolor | reverse complement strand
ATGCTTCTTGGGAACCCTGTGGTGATGATGTCATAGACTATTGCGCAACTTTTGCATTTTGTCGCACAGGAGAAAAATAAAAACAAAACGGAGAAACCGAAGGTAAACCTCAACTCGTGCCCCCGGCCATAGGCCTGGGCACGAGTAAAAACACTTGGATATTTGACTGTTTATTAGTATTTACGAAGGTTTTTTTGACGTTCAAATCGTCATGTGAAAAATATACATTGTTATAATAGCAATTTTTAACCAATTTCAGCCAAATATAGCAGACCGGTTCACACATTACTGAACTGCAAAACCGTGTCTCCGGGTTCTCATTCCCGAGCCATTTAAAAAACGATGGTCTAACTTTAAAAATCATTTAGAAAATAATTAAAATTAAAAAATCAAATCCATTTACTTAAATCGGAGGGAGAATGAGCTCTCGATCGGAAGCGTCTATCTTGTAGAAAATAGCCGATATTGCAAAACGGAATAAAACTTGAAGAAGCTGACAGAACTTTTAAAATCTTCATTTATTCACCTTTCAGAAAATGTAAAAATCTATACTTTATTGGGAATCCGTTGAATATTAAGCTATAAGAGCGCTACGGTTGTTTGAAAAATATGACTATGTTGTTTCTCATGATACCTTAAAATGGCGGACCTAAAATGGGTCTATATTGTAAGAACTCTTAAATAACCTTTTTTAAATTCCAACACAACATGTACAGGAGACAAATAAAGTCTTACCTCATAAATCTAACGTACTGAGTAAAACTGTGTCAGACTTCGCGCGACGGAATGAATATCAGTCTGTTGTTTTAGTTAATTTGATTGAGACAATTCCTTTTATCAATTTGAATTTAATTAAGGTCGACATACTGGTGGGATCAACTATTGGCCAACTTTCTCAAGTCTTCCAAGCAACCGGTGGATCTCAGATACAACAGGCTTTGGCCATTAAAATCCACAGGGGTGGTGTGTATGTGGCACAGCCTGGTAATCTTCCTTGTAATCACGTAATTCTTACTTGCTGTTGTAAATGGGATGGTGGGAACGGGGCAGCCGAGAGGGTGAGTAACTTTCAGTTTATAACGTCAAAATGAATGGTAAAATAAAACTTGTTACAGTCGCTTTCACAAAACGTTTCGCGACGCGATTCCGAAGTTCGTTCGGACATTGGTGAATTCATCGGCGAACTTCCTTATTTGAAAGCGGACTTGGTTTTGAACTTCGCGAACTTGAAGATGAACTTGCGAAGCTCGTTGTGAACTTCGTTTCTTGACCATGAGTAATCCATTTACTAGACAAGAAACAGCCTTTCCTTTAGAAGTTAGAAAGAAGTTAGAAACAGAATTATAGAAATTTGGAACAGGGGACAGAGCACCGCAGAAATAGCCGCCGGTCTAAACGTGTCAAGCCGTTTTAAGGCCAATATTCGCCGTAACAAAACGAGCAGGGGACTGGGACCGACTTTCTCAAATTTAATCTAATTAAAAAATAAACCGATTCACAAGAAAGATCGCATCGAAATTAGTAAGTTTGTGAAATTTTAGTAATTTTAGGTGAGTAGATACTAAATAGCAATCTTTTGTAATTTGCCTAAAATACAGAGAATGTATGGTTTGGCTGGACGTTTGGCTGGACACCATACACTTCTCTCTTATTTTTACAACATTCGAAAGGTCATAACATTTTTAATATCCAACCAAAAACGATGAAACTTGGTGAACCAGCTAATTTTCATCTGCTCTATCTAATGTCAGAATTATTTTTTCACTTACTTTAATTAGATTAAAGTTATGAACTCGGATCCAGTCCCTTGCTCGTTTTTTTACGGGCCAATTAGAAGTTTATATTCAAAAGTGGGCGTGATGGAAAACAAACCAAAACAGATTCGAAGATTGTCTGTAACTCTTTTTCCAACACATTGTTGCGTAAAATATAACTTCCAGTTTGTTCATTTATTCTCGAGGTACATTCGTGTGTATTTTCAAGGGCTGTCATTGAATTGCGGCTTCGCTACTAGCACATTTTCAGACACTACTAATTCGCCCTCGAAATGAGTGTGACTCACACGGCCTCTTTGTCGAGTTTTAATCTTTAATAACGCTTCAAGTACTGCACTAAATCTTTTAAACATTTTCAAGAAGTAATTAAAAGCCATACATACTTCATCGCAAATATTCTGCTGCTAATCCAGTAAATTTTTCTCTTCCATTTATCATGCCAAGTTGATCAATATTTACATGTGTTTCGAAAACACGCATGTTTGAGTCACAGTAACTCTTACACTTTTCGACCCAGCTGGCTCATACTCAAAGCTTCAACAGCGGCTCACTTGCTGTAGAACACATCGCAGATATTTTCAATTCCGTTAGATTCACATTATGGGCCATTTTTTCTGCTCAAATTACTCGAAGTTGCCAATATCAACATTCCCTTGTTCGATGAACTTCTAATACTGGCCGTAGAACGGCGTGACACGTTTAGACCCGCGGCTATGTCTGCGGGACTCTGTCCCACGTTCCAAAATTGTACAATTCTTTTTCTAACTTCTAACGGAAAAGCTCTCCCTTGTCTAGTAAATGGATTACTTATGGTCAAGTAGCGAAGTTGGGTCACAAAGAACTTCGCAAGTTCATCTTGAAGTTCGCGAAGTTCAAAACCAACTTCGCTTTCAAATAAGGAAATTCGCCTAGTTCGCCGACAAATTCACCAACTTCCGAACGAACTTCCGAATCGCGTCGTGAAAAGTTTATGAAAGCGATTGTAAAAAAAAAAAAACAGTCAGATTAAATGATGTGATTACGTCGATATATAATCCTTTTTTATTGATGCAAATTGCCAAAAAAAAAAAAAAAAAATTTTTTTGCAACAAATTTAAACTTTTGTGAATTATAGTATGGCAGCTGGTTTTCAAGGCTTTAGCGATGGAAGGATAAAATTGAGTAGCATTGGATTTCTAGATTCTCTAATCTTGTTATCCATTTACAGGAACTGCGTTCCATCGTACAGCAGTGTCTTCAACAAGCTTTACAGCTGAATGCCACATCGATAGCTTTTCCTATCATTGGCACCGGAGGGCTTGGGTTTCCCAATAACAATGCCTGTCAAATAATGATCAGTGAAGTGATCAATGTGACTAGTGGATGGGGAACATCTTCCTTGAACGATATACGGTTTGTTGTATTTGCTCAAGATGCACAGTTAATAAATGCATTCCAACAAGAGTTTACGTCGGCCAGTGGTCAGGTCAGACCTCGTGCGCACAGTGGTATAACCTCATTTTCTTCTCTACGAAGGCGATTTAGATACTCCCGAATATCTACTCCCAGTTCCATGACAACAATAAACACGTTTGGAAATGCATCAGTGCAAGTCCTTCAAGGGAACCTCGTTCACGAACAAACCGACGCTATCATCAACATCAATAGTACTGACATGAACATGCAGAATGCCGGTGCTTTAAGCAAAGCTGTTGCAGCTGCAGCTGGACCGACTGTACAATCGGAATGTTCTATGTTAGGACAACAAACTCCAGGATCTGCCGTGGTAACTGGCGCAGGGAATTTGAATGTCCAACATATTATCCACATGATTCCAGGTAACGCAGATGTGCAACACATTCAAAGCTGCATCGAGAAATGTCTTCAAGTTGCAGACAGTTACGGATTCCATTCTCTTTCCATGCCAGCGTTTGGAACAGGAAGTTACAATGTGTCAGATGCTGATTCAGCCCAAGCTACGTTCCAGGCCTTAGCTAACGTCTGTCCCAGTTTACAGAATCTTAGGCAATTAAGAATTGTGATTTTCCAGGCACAGATGGTTTCAACGTTCAATCAGACACATCAGCAGTACTTAGCTGGAACCTACAAACCAAGTAGGACTCCCAAACCCCGAAAAGGAAGTAAAAGATCAGCTCCTTCCACTGCTAGCAAAGTTTCGAAATCTGGAAATGTAGAGGAAGCCGTGACCATAGAGTTTCGTTTGTTTGGTAAGAGTAAGGATAGTGTTGATAGAGCACAGACAGCGTTAACCAAGGGTTTGGCAGAAGCATGTAAGACACAGACAGTGGAAAACAAAGAAGTATCCAAGCTGAGTGAACGACAACGTACAAAACTAACAACAAAAGCTAAACACCTGGATGTAACCATTAAATTTGAGGACAGAATTCAGCGCATCGTAGTACGAGGAGATCCAGGGGATGTTAGTGCCATTATTAACGACATTTGGGAAGAGATTCAAGAACGAAGCAAAAAGGAGAATGAAAATGAACAAGCAAAAGTACTTTACAAGACAATCAAATGGCAATATGAGTTACATGGTGTTACAGGTTTTTTCAATAAGAACTCGAATGCTATCATCGAGAAAGCTCACGCTAAAAAAGAGAGCCGAGTCAAAGTAGAAGTGGAAGACGAGAAATATCTGATCGACTTAGCAAAATCTAATGGGATAGGATTGACTACAGGACAAACTATCTCTGTCATGCGTACTACTGTTGGCTCTGCGGCAGGCACTGGAGGTAATTGAGACTGCAGTTAAATTTGGCTTTTGTGTATGTCCATGAAAAAAGCATCTTGAAAAATAACGGAACCCGAAAGAAGAATAATTGATTTTAGTAATTTATTATTTCATTTATTAGATTTACAACCTTATATAGGTTGGAGGCGTTTACTACAGGTCACGAGGTCCCATTTTTGAAGGTCGAGCCTAGCGGGCCTCCGGTTTAAACTCCTTATCCGAGAAGATTTGAAAGTGTAACCATTTGTAGATATCATTACAAAGGCAGCACTTTCTCCTCAGTTATTTTAAGACCCTGAGTGTTGGTCTGGTCGGGACTCGAACCACGAACTCCCGCACAACAGACTGGCGCCCCAACCAACTGAGCTATCCGGGTGGCGGTTACTTTAACTTTATTATTTATAATTTCTTTATAATTTCTTTTTATTTATCGTTGTAATTACCTGCTTTTTCGTAAAATGTTTTAGCACCGAACGATTTACAAAATCGGCATGCCTAGACCGCAATGTGGTTTTAGGATTTTTTTTTATGAAGAAAAACCTATGTTTTTTTATATAATGGTTAATGAACGAGTCTTTTCAGGAAAAGCTTAAGATATTTGCATGCAATACAAACGTTTTGACAAGCTGTGAGCCTTTCCCAATTTTAAGAAAAAAATTATTTATTTCTCAGGTTTGTAAGATACATTAAATCTACATTTGCAAATATTAAGACAATATTTTCTTTTTGGAAGGTATTGCTTTGCCCCAAGAATGGTGTGCGATGCCAATGGACGGTTATAATAAGGAGACGACAGTGCATCTTGTCGCACTCATGAATGGGTCAGCTGAGTACCAAAAGGTCTTTAACATGTTCCAGAGTACTGGAGGACGTGGGAATATGATAAAGATAGAACGAATACAGAACCCTCATTTGTACCAACAATATATGGTCCGTAAAGCAAAAATGGACAAGGATAACGGAGGAATGAATAACGAACGGCAATTATTTCATGGAACAGCAGAGAAAAATCTGATTGATATCAACACAAAAGGCTTTAATAGGAGCTTTTGTGGTGCACATGGTAAGTTAGCGATCACCGGACGAGATTGATAAGTACTGACAAAATAGCACATTTAAGAGGGTTTATTTGGAGGTCTTGCAAATAATGCATGTTCTTTACACCATGTTTATCAATAAACTCAGATTCAGTAGAGATTTTTATCCACAGGGACTGCTTATGGTAAGGGAGTGTATTTTGCAAGAGATGCTTCGTATTCAATGGGATACGCTCAACCCTCAGGATCATACCGATACAAACACATGTACCTTGCTCGAGTATTGACAGGCCATCATGCACAGGGTAATTCTGCAATGATTGTTCCACCAAAAGGCTCTGACTCCGTAGCAGACGGTACTGGTCCTAATGCGAGCATTTTTGTAGTGTTCTACGACTCACAGTGCTATCCCGAGTACTTGATTACATTTCAATAGTTTTAATAACCTACAAGGCTTTTAAGATCCCAAACGACCCTTTAGTACTCCATAGTACTGGTCATGATGCAAGCATCTTTGTAGTGTTACGGTGCTATTCTGAGTACTTGATTACATTCCAATAGTGTTAATAGCCTACAAGACTTAAGATCCTTAATTTAGTACTCCATAGTACTGGTCATGATGCAAGCATCTTTGTAGTGTCATAGTGCTACCTTGATATAGAAGATAGAAAAGATGTCCGCAAAAATCACTCATTGTAAAAACCAAGTTTTGGTTCATTACAAGATGAAAGAATTAATAATTAACAATATTTAAACTCTATTTCACTACTTTTAATATTAAAACTCCATTTCAGAGTCATAATCATGTAATAAGTTGCTATCCTAAGAAGCTTTAGTACTTCATAGTACTGGTCATGGTGCAAGCTTCTTTGTAGTATTACTGTACTATCCTTAGTACTTCAATGGTTTCCTTTGCGCGCCTTGTAATGTATCTTTTGATTATATGAAGTAGGCATCATATTGATTAACAGTTGCTTAGTACATGCACCGACTATGAAGGTATGCAAGGGCGGATACAGGATTTTTGAAGAGGGGGGGGTCCAAAAGAATATTTGAAAGAGGGGTGTCCAAAACCTACTTACAACAGGGAACGTCATTTTTGTCGTCATGAGGATAAGAAGGAATAAGGGAAAAAAGCGAGTTGAAAAAAGGGGTCGCGACACCCCCGACCCTCCCCCTGGATTCGCGCTTGGTATGTCACCATAGTTAACGTTTCATAAAAGATGTTACAGGTTTGTTGGCATTTTACATAACGTAACTATTTCCTTTGCACTTGCAATACTGCAGTTGATATAGATTAGGGAAAATGGCAAAAAAACTTACTTTAAAATAGAAAGGAGGGGTTAATGAACGTAAGCTGCACTTCTGGAATTTGTACTTTGTTACTAACAGCTACTCCTAGCTTTCTTACGGGAACGGTTTGGTAAATTGTATGAACATGTGCACGCGACACCAGTGTAAAATTATATTTGGCAGAATTAGCTATGGGATAAGTAGCAGGAGACCATTGACCCTCATGTTCTCTTGATTGTAGAGTATATAACTGCATATGTTCTTATGCTTAATGGTTAGGTTGCCATCAATATGTATGGCTGAGATAGGGGGCAGGTGAAATTCAGGGGGGTTCCTAAAGTCAGTAGAATGATTTTGTTTGATCAGATAATGAGGGGGAGGCAAATTTTTAGACTAAGGTGTTGAGCTTAAACAAGAGGACACGTTATTTCTTTTTTATACTGCAAGGGGAATCTTAGAATATAATTATTTAAAAATATCACCTCCCCTGTCCTCCGCCTCTCAGACATACACAATAAATGCAGTCTTATTATATAACATAATTGTGAACCAGGTTATATAATTCATTCGAGGCAGATTTCACTAAATTTTAATAATTGAGTGATTTGTAAGTGTTTCTCAATTATTTGTTGATAAACACCTTTATTTAATTTTTACTATATGAAGTATGTTATTAATAAAGAAGACAATGTGCAAATATTGAAATATTGGAGCAAGCTATAGATCGATTTCATGTGACGTCATGGTGACCATATTGGTGTAATCAAACAAAGCATTCCTCATTAGCTTCTATTGTTACACGATGTACACTAACATGGCCGCCATTGTTATTTGATTCTCCAGGGATCGAGCGAAATCGAACTATATGGAAAAAATGAAGCTGTGTATTATCAAAATTAAAAGAGGCTGGGGCCACACTCACTTGTATAATTATGATTTTTGATTCGCTTGACTTATTTTCATTGTTGTAAATTTCTAAAGGCTAAGCATATGCATGAAAATGTGTCTCAGAGCATATTAACAGATTTGTCTTGAAGTGTTCTTTAATATCATAAGTAAATTGCTGTTAAAATGTTTTATCACGAAGAAAATGGGTGTTCAGTTTTTGAGGTTCAACTCAGAGGTCCATTAGTTGTCTTCCAAGTTGAACCTCAAAAGCTGATCAGCCATTTTCTTCCTGATATAACATGTTCCAAACAGTAATTTAATAATAATAGCAAAGAACACATTAAGACAGTTAAGGCATTGGAGCTTAGTTGACTCTTTCTATTGAAAGATATGAGAAAAAATCTGTAATATGCAAATTAGGAATCAACGTTTTTGCATATCTCATCAAATCCTTGGAAATACCAGTGAGAAGGGCAAACCACTTTTATTTAGTTTATAATGATGTTTTATTACACTTTTAACTGTTTTCGGATAGATAAACGCTTTAGGAAGAAAAAAGTCTGAGATAATTTATGCAGTGAAATGGGTCTATTAAACACATCATTATCCTATTCACTCTTGGCTGTGCGATGAGGGTTTAAATACATTTTTTGGGAAATCGGAAGGTAAGATTTTATTTGTCCTTATCATTAGACGAATTTGATTTAAGTATTAAGTCCACAAAAATACAGACATTTGGCTCTTTCATTGCATGAATGTCCGTCAAAGGATTCGCCTGATTTATTTCCATCTTCGGAATGCATTTGCAAAGAAAAATCTCGAACGCTTTAGCGAAAGTTCCGCTTACTTTATTTTATTAGTGAGTTTTTCAATGATGAAGTACTTTTGTGCTTGTGTGCTTTTAAATTGTCGTCTCTGGTTAAAGAGGTAAAATTTTTTTAATTCGTAAATCTTAACAGTTTGGAATGTGTTATTATTAGTTTTCAATTAATATCGAAATTTATTGAGATCACAATTCACATTAAAATTTCTGATATGTCAGGTAACTGCGAAGTCGTGAAAATGACGTCCAGTCGGTTGGCTTTCCCACCATTCGTAGAATTGATACAGCTTATGGTATTAATTTGATACTGAATAGAGGTAATAATTTATCTGAAGCTTTATAGTTTGAATTTTTTGTTTTTGTATCATTCAATATATTTTCCTTTTTTTGGTTGCCCATTATCTATAGAGTTCATATACGTAATTTTATTTGTTTTCGTGTCTGACTTTCACTTCTGAAATGATAACAGTACTTTAAAAAAATGAAGTTTTGATCATGCTAGCTCAGAGAAAGACCTCGAACATATATGAAGAGAAGACAACCTTTGTGACGCCGCAATAATGTAACTTCCGTCTCACAATTCTCGATATCACTCTAATTAAGGAATGAAACGGCGAAGAGGTTCTGGATAAATTATAAATCAAAATTTTTCGATATTTCGTAGTGCAATTGTTTCGAATACAGTATTGACAAGTAAACATGGTGCGTCATGTTATCCAACTCTTCTTAAAAAATAAAACATTGCCTGCATGAAGTAAATAAACAGCGTATGACGACGATTCTATCTTTCAATCAGCAACGCATCTTTTAAAAAAATTAAGATTTTTTATGTATTTGATCTGGGCAATTGGTACTAAAAGGATAATGCTAATTCTTTTAATATTCAACATGAGTTGCTCCATAAACTTGTCGAGTCGTACAGTTCATAGCCGACGAGGTGTTTAGAGTCAGTATTATAATTACTAATATGCACTGGCACTCCCTGTGTTATTGATCCTTGACTAAATATGGTATTCTATAGCCTAGCCAAATTTTGATTTGCATTTTATACAGATAAATACCATTGGTTGTCTTAAGAGATGAATTCATTTCATTTTGGTTGTATTCTCTATGTACACTGATTGTGGTTATTAATATTGATATTATCAATATGGCAAGTGTGCTTGGTGATCAAGATGAAATCTTCCACGCTTCATCAGGCAAGAATAACTTTATAAGAGTAGTAAGGCTGTTATTAAGTGTAGGTACCGTCATCATCAGAGAGCTGTTCGATTCCATTTACCCTCCAGATGACTTAGCAACAGTTTTGAAAACTCCATTAATAGAGAAAAAGTTGGAAAATTTACGAAAGCAAAAGATATTGTCAGAGACACAATGGAATGTCTTATTTCCCACTTCACATATGAGTACATGTGGTAAGTCGGAATCATTCGATATAACTTTGCTCTTCAAACTTATTAGAGAACTTGTAATTTTGATCCCGCCTGTACCAGAATGGGGTTACTTGCCAGTCGATACAGATTTGTCATTGCCTGCCGATTTAGCAAGAATTGAATTATATCGGAACAACGTGTTCGCTAACGGATACGAAAGAATGGAACTTACCGACGATGAATTCAAAGATTATTGGAAACAAATTAGAGATGCTTTGATAAGGATTGTCAATCACTACTCCAGCTGCAGTGCGGATCCTGCTTCTGCTGTTATTCCTTGGCAAACGGCCATTGATGAATTAATTGATGTTTCCATAACCGAGGAAGATGAACAACGTGTAGAAGAAGAACTGAAGTCCTGGAATCTTCAAGATGTTGAGTATAAGCAAATGAATAACACGACAAAAGAAAAGTTGTGGATAAATACTGAGGAAATGGCATCAAAAACCGATCAAAATAAATCTCCAGGCAAGTTATTCCATAACCCTGAGTCATTAAAATCTTTTATGATCTCCTGCTTTTATCCCCCATACAGAACCACATTTTAAAATTCTCAAAAAATATAATAAAAAAGGCCAAAACGATTCCACCAAGTTTGGTTGTAGCAAAGTACATTATGCAGTCGACCAAGTACCTTGCAAAAGAAATCGAAAATAGCTATTCCAACTGTTATTTTCTCTATACCTAATCTTTTTGTTTTTTTAGTGCTCTGTGTATCATAGGAAAAGGAAACAAATCGTTCCTTTTTTACTTCCCATAGATCTCGAATTGTAGCTAGAACTTTATTTTAATCCATAACTATCATAAATACCCATGCATGCTATATCTAATGCATTATTATTATGTTTTTGATCACAGAAGTAACTCTACAATGTTCTTTCAAGTTATCTCAGAGAGCATGGGTAGTAGGAAGTGCTTATATTATTGTACAATATAAAGATGCTCCAGAAAAACTGGTAAATAACATTGAGGAAGCACTTCCTATGGGTATGGTTGTAAGTACTATAGTAGCCGGATCGATCAAGATAGTGCTGCAATCAAAGACACTGCTATCGATGGGTTATTTATTGAAAAGGTAATATATAGTTAAGCAGGGCGTATCCAGGAGTTTTTACAGGGAGGATGACTTATTTGGCAAAGTACTTGGCGCCAACACCACAGGAAACCCATAAAAGGCGTGTGAAATGGTGAAAAAATAGAAGAAGGGAGGTGACTAATCAGCTCCTTTACAACCCCTGAATTCGCGCCTACTAAGCTACTGTTGATAATTTGTCGCTCTTTAGTATTAGAGGTTCTTAATAACTTTAAAACTACGAGATGTCCCTTGTTTTTAATAAGGTAATAACATGTACCATTTTCGTTTCTCTAGATACCAAGGAGGTCTGCTTGAGAAAAAGCTTGAAAAGGTATTTGTAACAGAGGATCTAAAAGACCTGGCAAATGGCGAAGAAATTACGTTCAGCGTGAAGATGAGTCAAAGAGATTACACGCGTGCGACTGATTATTGCCAACCGTTAATTAATTCAAAACGAAAATGTAATTATAAAATAACTACATTAACACGTGCTCTGATTATTTGAGACACTTCCTATTAATCAGCACTTGAATCGTATACGAAATTAATATTCACTTTAAAAATCAATTATTTTTCAGCAAAAATTGTGGAGCTTGATGACTCACCTGAAACTGGTGACCAAAATGAGAATATGGAGTCCAACGATCTAAAAGAACTTAAAGTGAAACGCGTTACAGATAAAATCACAGAAACTGAAGCAAAGAAAAAAGTGCAAATGAAAACGATGAATACTGAAGAACAGAAACTAGAAAAAAAGGCATTTTGTTGCTCAGACAAGGGCGTTAGACGTTACATATTGGAGCATCGAAAAGACGAACTTGTCGAGATCGAGAAACAGTATTCCGTGAAGATTGAAGCAGGCGCAACAGACAAGGAGTTTCTAATTACTGGTAGACAAACAGAGTTTACTGTTGTTAGAAAAGCTCTTGATGATTTGACTAGTTCTGTTGAAAAGATCGAAATGAAAGCTGAAGAACCAGGTCTGCATAAGTTCTTTGCAAGTGGGAAAGGAGAGAGGCTTGTCAAGGCCGTAGAAAATGAACACCAATGTGTAATAGAAACGTTGGAAAATGGTATTAGGAAGACGAAGTCTGTACCAAATAAAGACTTTCAAGTGGAGAGCCTTGACACGGGTGCGTCCATTGAAAAAGACGACGAGGTTGGAGCTACTGCGCTCGTGTGTTCTAGTGATGTATTTTCTCCTTCAAATGTATCTACTGAGGAAAGCGAAGAAAACGACATGGCAGAACGGGTGAATAGCTGTCTATTTTGTTTATTTGCAAGATTTTATTTTAGTAACTTGGAGTGGAGATACTAAACCCATAAAACAACTTACCAACTAAATACTACTAATTGACAAAAAAAGTACCGTCGTCATTTCTATCGTACAAATAGACTAATATTACTAATTAACAATTAGACCTCGAGGACGAATGGACTACGAGTCAATAGCCCATGAGGCCGTAGGTCGAATGGGCTATTTGAA
>JANTNT010040000.1:0-23416 GCA_024752375.1 Entacmaea quadricolor | reverse complement strand
TCATCCATCGTTTCTATGTATTATACACCGACGCAGCTCAAACTAGATTAATCACTAGTTTTCTTTTTTATTTTTTAGATATATTGTTTTATAATCACCTTCTACACATGTTATCTTCATTCTAAGGCCATAGTTTTTCAGTCACTATAGATATGTAATTTATCACGTAGGTTTAGTAGCCATTACCAGAAATGAGGGACTTTTTGCGCCTGAAAATATTTATGGTCAATTATCTTACTACGCATGCTCATTAGAAAAAAAAAACAGTAAGGCGGATCGATTTAACTCGTGCCTGAATTTGATAAACAACTTTGAATATACTAATAATATTCTTGCTGTAGTTTTGGTTGGATTTAAGACAGTTTAAACATAGAAATAATGACATATTATTTTAAATGCAATAGTTTCCCATATTCGTATGTGAATGTTCATCTTGAAAGATTACAAAAACGCGCCTTGCGTATCATCTATCCTGCGACATCGTATTCACAAGCACTCATAATGTTAGGCATTCCCTCCTCTAGAACAAAGGCGAAAGCAACTTCCAGAAAACCTCTTTAAAGAAATAATCAATGACAAACATCATAAAATTTCTTATCTATTACCAAGCAAAGTAACTAACAATCATAATTTTAGGAATAAAAATGTTTTTCAAAACCCAAAATTTAAAACAAATCGTTGTAAAAACATCTTTACTAATGCCAATAGTATTGACTTTTTTCTAAATGAACTTTTAAACATTTTAGTACACATTTAAATATTTCTAGACTCTATAATTTGAAAATCTTAATCTCGTTTTTGCCATCATATATTCTCCTCAAATTTTTAATTATACTTATATATTGAATTATATTTTGTAAGCTAATAATATATTTCAGCCTTTACACTGCGAGATTTTATTGCAATAAAGTATCTCTCTACCCTCTTATCTGGTATTTATCAGTCGAAAATTTAGGTTAGTATTTTTTTCCAAGTGTTGTAAACAAAAGTTAAATAACATTATTAGGTTGCCATATTCTTTAGATGCCTTTATAATTACATCTCTCGAAGTAGGATAAGCTAAAAATAATAGGCCCATTGTGTATTTGATCAGCGGTATATCGAAGCTTAGGCTTCAGACCGAGGCTGCATACAAAATGGCGGGAAGTATAGTCATACGAGAAGAAATAGCAGTCATTCTCTACGAAATCACGAAGAATTGGAGGAGTTTGCTCATCATTCTTAAACCAAAACATACTTATTCTTTGTGTAATGAAGAAGAAACTAAATAAGGAGGGCTGTAGAAGTTGTTAATATTGCAAAAAGAAAGCTTAAATAATGACGATCATTTCAGATAAAGATAAAACTACATGCCAGGCCAGATAATGTAAGTAAAGCAATTTTACTAAGTAAAAAGTAAGTGAAGCTTTTGATGCTTAAATAACAGCCTCATTTAGATATCAGTGGAACTTTTAATAACACGATCTTACGACTGAAACAAAAACAATCATTTCGGGTATAAGCTGTTTGAGGGAATCCGATGTAGGGGATACGCATACCTCAATTTTAAATATTTATAAAAATTAACTTTATTTATTTCACCATACATTTACTATTCTTCGTTTGTACGTTACGTCATCGCGGCCATGTTGGTTGTATTTAACAAAAGATTTCTCACTAGCTTCTTTTGTTCGTACCACTAACGTGGCCGCTGTTTCTTTGTCCCTTGATTCCTTTGGGAATGGTTGCAAGTCATCAATAAAGCTTCAGCCATCTTCAAATGTCCTAAGTTTTAGCTAGTGTCCTGGCTCTATAGAAGAAGCCATTTTATCTCTCATTTCTGGTAATCGTTACAAACTCTACCATCACTAACCTCGGTTTGCACCATGCTTGGCCTGCTTTCTCTCATCGTTTTAACATAGCTGAATATGTCAATGGTTTTCGTCTCTTTAATTTGTCTTAACATGGCATCAATAGCAAGAAAAGCTCCTGTTCGTCCTGATCCAGCACTGAAAATAGATAACATGACAATCCCCTTTAACGGGAATGTTTCTCCCTTTCTCACTCCCCAGTCTCCTCGTTCTCTGTCTGTCTGTCTGCCCTCTCTGTCTGTCTTATAATGTACGTGAACATATTGAAAATGCCAAATACAAAGAATCAAGACTTTTCAATGGTTTCACACTAAGAAGAACTAAAGGAACTAAATCTGCTTTACCCGTAGCTGTTTTACACTGGATGGCCTGTCTGTGAAGGAAATTTGGTTGAAAATTTTTCTCGAGAAGACGGAGCTAATTCTTACAAAGCTTCCTACCTGCAATGAACAACCCATGGAGATTCAATCACGAGCGCTACATCTGACATGATACGTTGTCTAAAGCCCAGCAATGCTGTTGCATCAGGGACACCCATGTCAGGCCAGGCTGTAAAGTGGTACTGGAAAACATAACGCTGTTCCGATGTGCTGATCTGTAAATCCAAAAAAGACAGACAACTTTTATTTATAGGCTGAGACTAAGCAAAGAACCAAACTAGATCTAGAACGTTCAACCGAATGACTTACCTTCGACACGTTAAATATTCGAATTACGTAGTCAGCAAACACTTCCGTCGATCGTAATTCTACAGACAATTCAAGGTATGTCTTTTTCGTTTCTGGCCAGTACTTTTGGCATTTTATCTAAAAGAAAGGTTCAGAGCCCATGATTACAATATCTAGTGACAACAATTTATTTCGGCAAAGATACTAAGACACTTTTTTTTCTTTGCACAATTCAAAAAGTAAGTTTCAAGAAAGTTCCAATTTATTTAGATTTAGATTTGATATTTCAAAAAAAAAAAAAAAAAAAAAACAGTTTATCTGATAAATGTACTTAAATATGTCTGATTATTATACTAAAATATTCCTTGTTCTTGAGCTCAGTAAGTACTTATAGTTTTCAGCTTCAACATATAACTTTTAAGACAGTGCAGAACATTTCACTACTCTACCTTCTCTCCCTCTTTGAGTCCTGTGAGCATGATAATCACCGACGTTTTTTCTTGCCAAATCATCCTCCAAAAATCGTCAATAGTTTTAATTACGGGTCCTGCAGAAAGGATTTTGATAGAGCTAGCTTCAAATGTGCGTTATACTAATTACCGTTTTAGATCTTTATTATTTATATATTTTGACTTTCTAATATTTAATAGCAAGATAAATAATCATAATGAAACATTCAACTCCAAAGATGCTCACACCCTGGTCTTACCTTATCGTTGATGACATTTACAATTGATCTATTTAATTTAAGATTGAAATAATTCACCTTGACAAGAAATATATGCCACACTCTGACCATCATATCCCTAAATAAAACAACAAATAAATATTCACGGTTAAATAATTTAATTTTAAAAAGGTTTGGATCATCAATTATGAATTATAAATTGGTATTTATATTTTTCAGAGTAGTATGACAGATCAGCGCAGGTTTAGTCATACCCGGATGTAGCTTGCATTAATGTAATCTGAATCTTCTTCTTCCTCTTGCTTTTCAAGAACGACTCTCCATTTGTCATCTGAAAATAAATAAATAAATGACATTGAATACACATTGGTAAAAAAAGTGGTTTGAAAAATTGATTGACAAGTGAGCGCTGCGAACGGGAACGTATTTGATCAGGAACTCTGTCTTACATGGAACGATGTTGATGTAACGGTTTTTACTTTTGTTCGTCGATTTTTGGGCATCAGTACTTGGAAATAGAGGACCTTCTTCGAGTTCCTACAAAAGTTAATACCAAATTAAATCAAACCCATTGTTAATTATAGTATATTGGATGTTAGGGAAAAATTCATTTTTCTCTTTTTATATGCGACATGACTTTGAATAATATAATGAGCACATCTACCATTATTTATTTATATAGTTTACTTTATTTTCGTTACTTTTTTATACTTTTAAATTCATCTTTTTATTTGGTACCTGGAACTCAAGTTTTAACTTCTCATACTTGTTTTTGCTGACACGACTAATGCAATCGGACAAGATGTCAACGGAGATTGGGCCTGAATATTTTTCAATAACGATTGATGTCAATTCTTGTTGGTTTTGTTCAGTTTGATCGACTGCCTCTAAAAATATAGGTAAAGGTTTTCATTAATAGTAAATATAGTTTTCTTTTTAAAAAATAATTACTTGTCATCAGTGCAGCAAAGGCTTTGCTTCTTTATGGAAATGTCAATAATCATCAGAAACTGTAAATGATATTTTCTTCTTCTTTCTTTTTGCCCTGCCAAACCTTTATTATTTTCTCTACTTGGCACTATTATATTTGCCCAAACTTTATTCATGACAAATTGATGCGTTCTTTAACACTTTCCCCGAAAATGCTATGAAAACTATATCAAGTTTCTTGAATTTTTCTACCAATTTCCTATCTAAAACACCGTCTAATTGTAAGAATTTTCCTACATAATGTGTCCTTTTCAGACATAATTGTGCATGTAAAATAGTGTATTTTACCTGTTTGGCTCCTTAGAGTAAATTCACAGGATTGCGGTTTTCTGGCTTTAATTCTAGATAGATAAGGTTCATACATTATTGTGAAATTAAATAATCTCGAGCATTTCTTGTGCATAAATACAGTGTAGACATTTTTCATCTTCGTTGAGCTATGTTAAATCAAGTATTGTTGTTAACTTTTCAAGGGAAGCGAAGAGCTCTTACTTCATTTACCCTGTTCACTACTCGGCGTACAAAAATCCAAGCGTAAGCCTAAAGACATGCACCTACACAAATATAATTTCTCAGAAAAAAATATTCTGGGAAAAATAACAAGAATACAAGGGAAAATTTGTATAACTGAAAGAGAGTGGTAATTACCTTTTGTGTCTGATGATGATAAGAACAATGATGATTATAAAAATAACCGAAATTGGAGCAGCAATGGCTACTATCATCCATATTGAATTATTAAACTCCTTGTGCTTGACATCTTTCTTCTCTTTCCTGTCTTTCTCCTCATTCTTTCCATTTCTTTCTTCCTCCTCTTTCTTGCTTGTCTCATTTTTTGTTGGCGAGTTGTTATCTACTAATATTTTTTGTATAAATAGAGTTTATTACATATTAAGATGTTGTCTGTTTGTTCGTTTGATTGTTTTGTTTTTGGTTTTGAGGCGACAGTCTTTGGGCAACTATTATTATTTTTCATGATACCAGCTCAGCTCGCAAGTAGCAAATAAAGGCGGGAAAACTCTATCGTCGAATCACTAGAAGTATGACAATAAATCTGATTGGCCAGAGTATTTCTAATCCTTTTTTATTCGGTAATGCAAGCAATCCTGGAAATGATGTAATATAACTTCACAGAAGAGAAGACGTTCGAAATGGTTGAATCGTACCCTGATAACGGCTTCTTCTCATTGCAATGCTTATTGAGGGACAAATAATATTATTTTTAATTTTATTTAAATGATTGATTGAACAATTCAAAGTACTGATGTATCGGGTGACATGGGTGGTCTACGTTGCTACATATATGGCGTTTTCCTTTCACCAATGCAACACTTGGGTGCAAGAGGTGCGAGGATCAAGCCCCAAGTGCAAATGAAATCTTGTATGTGAGTTTGTTTGTTTGATACGTTGTTCTCTCCTGGCTACGAGAGATTTTTTCTCGAGTTCTCCGCTTTTCCTCCCTCCATAAAAATCAACAAGTGAGTTTAAGAGTTGTATGTAGTAAATACTAGCTAGGGCTCCTAATGATAACAGTTTGTACTTGTACAACCGATAGTATATTACCCTTTTTAAATGAAGGCGTCTACTATACTGAATGCAGTGGTAGTGTGTCTGTGAAGTGTCTGCGTCTGCGTCTGCGTCTGGAACGAACCCAACGGAAGAGACCCTTACGGGGAGTTGTGGTTAAAAATATGAGAATGTAAATTTGAGTTTTTCACTTTAGTTTCCTTCGTGTTAATTTCCTCAATCAAAAGTATAAAAGTCAAAGAAAGATAAACATTCTTACCCAGCTGTAATGTGATTTTCCCTCTGCTCTGTCGTTTTCTGTAGGAGCCATAATCCACTTGACAAATGTAGTCTAAACTAGTACAGTTTATTTTTTGTAAAATAGCTTCTCCACAAGAATATTTGTCATAAACATCATCAGCTGATGTGTAGTTTATACGTAGCTTTGATATGATTATTCCTCTTGATATTACTGTACCGTTAGAGTAGCTTGTAATGTCTGTGTCATTATAGTACCAATTAATACTCAGCCCTCGATCAGCTCTGCACACAAGGTCTACATATGAACCCTCCTTTGACAAAAGTGTTTGATCTCCAAGTTGAAGAGGCGTTGATTGAACTAACGGAAATTAAAAAGATAATGTAACTTGACTAAAAAATGAGGCAAATTTGTGAGATTTCTTAAAGAAATGAATTTATATCGATTGGTTCGATGACTTTTTTAAGGTGTAAGATGACAAATTAAAGTAACCGTACCAAAATTGGAAATTTCATTTATTAAACATATGGATACACTTCTTCCGAAAGTTTGTTTCTCCAGTTCTCCTTACAAAAGTACAAATACTCACCCAATTAACAACTGAGCTTTAAAATGCTTACCCATTTTAGTACCATACAATTCTACTCTAAGGGCGTATGCTTTGTTTTTCTCCACGGGATAGAATCGTATCATCCTGGTTGCTATGGGGATGGGCAAGATGTGTTGAATGATGCTTGAACTGTCTCTATTTCCTGAAAATATCTAACAGAGTAAAGCATACTAATGAATGAAACTTTCTACATTTTTCTTTATGAAAAATAATGTGTTGTTGTTGTTGTTGTTATTTGACAAACAGAATAAAAAGTATCACGTGTTTGGGAGAAATCGAGAGCTGTTGTCTAAAAGCGAGCCGTAGGTGAAGTTTTACCCAGGGCTCCAGACTCCTTCAAAATTTTCTTGAATGTTTGTACGGAGAACATTTTCTATTAGTTGTAGCCTCATAACAACACGGTTGTTAGCCAATCTGAGAGTGCGTAGTATCTTAGGCTAGTTAGTTGGTTATTTTACAGGTGTTATATTGGCACTCTATCAATTAAGTAACGTTCCAAGTAAGACGGGCATCTCTAAAGGCCGGCACACACTAGGCGACAAGTTCCTGCAACATGACGCTGGGGCAAGTCGCTGCGACAATTCCCCTCGTGTGTACCGTAGAATTCTTGTGAAAAATCTTGTTCCCGCGACATAATTTGGTCCCTTCAACAGGTCGCACGAATTCAAACTGGTTTAAATTCGTGCGACCTGTTGCAGGGACAAAATGAGTGAAAGCGACGTGTTCGGGAAGCAGTACACACTAGGGCGACAAGTCTCCGCGACCAGTCGCAGGGACTTGTCGCCTAGTGTGTGCCGGCCTTAACGCACGGAATACAGAACGGTGTTAATATTATATTGTTTAA
Source organism: Entacmaea quadricolor (assembly GCA_024752375.1). NCBI lineage: Eukaryota > Metazoa > Cnidaria > Anthozoa > Actiniaria > Actiniidae > Entacmaea > Entacmaea quadricolor. The sequence continues at coordinate 16,001 of JANTNT010040000.1, read as the reverse complement.
TCCGTCCACCTCGTTGGCTAAAACATTAAAATTGACCATAACTTCATCTGATAGTATATTTATCTCTCTGTATTTCACTGGTTGATTTCCTCTTGGTGAAAACTCTTTTCTGCCCTGATGTATCTGAAATTCTATGTGGGGAACATGGAGCATCGAGAGCCTTTCTTGGCTATTGTTTTGGAGTCTCGCGATTGGATGAAAACGTTTAGCACAAAAGAAACTCCTCTTTAAAATCAAATTTCAGTACGGCAAAATTATATTAAAACATGTTTTTCATAGGTTGATGTATTTTCATTATGAAAATTAAACAATTCTAACATGGGGAAAGTTAAATGCATTTGAACAATAGAGGTTTAATTGCCTACTTTTTACTCAGACCATTACTTAAAACAAATGTCATATAATTACATACTGTTCCATTAAACTCCAAACTGGTCAGCTTTACAACTTCCCAATTCTCGCCATCCAAGCTCCATTTTACTTTGTATTTCCTTGTTCTCTGTTCACTGTTAGGATCTCCTTGGGTAGCCACAGCACACACGTAGTAAATCTCACCAAGGTCTATTTGTAGCCACGGGTTGGTGTCATCGTCACGTGGTCTCCATGAACTGTTACCAAAAAGCCTGGCTTTATCTACATATCTGGTGTTGTTAAAGATAGTACTTGCGGATAATCTGTTATCTTGGACTACCGTAACGTTAGATACGCCAACTGGAAGTCTTACGCAGACTGGTGCTGACATAAATCAAAAATAATTTCATATTATCATAATATTGGTAAATAATATCATAAGCAGGTAAAAAAGTAAGTAAATCTCTTTATTTATACTCGAATTGGAGAAAAAGCAGGTAATGCTAATATCTCCTAGTCCACTTACTCACACTACTACTACATTAGAATATTCTATACACACAACACTACCACTACATCCGAATATTCTATACACACAACACTGAAGCTAACATGTTGATTTTTACGGAGGGAGGAAAACCGGAGAAAAACCCTCGTGGCAAGAGAGAGAACAACACTTCAAACAAATTCAATTCACATGTGTCGCCTGCAGGGCTCGAAACAGTGACCCAAGTTGTTCAACTCACAGCGGTGAAAGAAGCGTACGCCATCCATGCCATGTTATAATAATACTGAAGAAATAAAAAGCGAATGCGCGTGCTGTGTGCAGATTTAAAGCACGCGGGGATTTATCAGAACATGAGCGAAGTGTTGAGAAGCACGACGCGAAGCGGAGTGCTTTAGATCTCATAACTTGGCGAGTGATCTGATAAATTCCCAAGTGCTTTAATTCTGCACATCTAAATTTTTATTTCTTTTATAAAATACAAACCAAAGTTGTTCGTGCTACCGTGCTGATTTATAATACGCGTCTCGATCAATCAGAGCGCGCGCTAGATCGTAGTTATTTTAAAATGGTAAATAATATCATATTATCATAATATTGGCAACAAATGATTTTCAAAAAAATGGCCGCGCTCATTTATGTATTCGTGACGCTTGAAGTTGCAAATTTCAAGAGAAATTTATACAAATACTAAAAGCAAATTTTAGAAAAGGTTTTAAATCTATGAAATGTGAAGAATGCCCCAACTATTGGAAATAACAATTTAGTTTAAACTTTTTGAGTTTTTGACCAATAAACCATTTTCACAGGATTTCCGCCGCCCTTAGTCAGTAGGCGATTTGCATTATGGCGTCATTTTACTGCCAAAACCAGAATGCTTTTTAGTTTTCTTTGTTATTCAGATTTTATTCCCTTATGAGAATAGTAAGACAAATGACACTAAATATATAAAAGAAAATGCATTCTGATGGTGATGATGATGATGATGACGACGACTATGATGACAATGATTGGATTTTGCAGTGGCACATCCACAGAATAGCTCTTCGTCCACTGAATTCCAGTTGGAATTTAGAAATGTTGATTTTTATGGAGGGAAGAAAACCGGAGAACCCGTAGGAAAACCCTTGAAGCAAGGGAGAGAACCAACAAACAACTCTACTCACACATGACGCTGAGCCGGAATCGAGCCCGGGTCACATTGGTGAGAGGCGAGTGCTCTCACTGCTGCACCACCCATGCTTCCAAATCGCCTTTTCTGTACATCTTGACTACCCAGGATACCAGAGGTTCTGTTCCCTACTCCAATGTACACGAGCCGAGGAGCGAAGCGACGAGAGGAAAAGAGCCTTTAGTGGCACGAATGGCCTGTCTCACTTCCATGCTGTCGAGAGTATCACGTTTCTCAGATAACCGGTTTGTGACAAACGATCTGTCAAACTAATTTTAAAAGAGCTAAAAGTGCCTGATCCAAGTCCTGATCAATGGTTTGCATTTATATTACGTTAAAAGACTACACTAAGAAAACTTAACTCAAAAGTGCTTTTGATATTGCAAGTATTTTTTGAAAATTTTCATCAGCAAAGCCGAGCTAGTTTTGCATCAGGAATAAATTATAACTTATTGACAGGTCAAAGTCCACAGAGCCTCACCAATAATATATTTATTTGTCGTTAAAACTCGTTATATAAGTATATTTATGTACAAAATGCTCTAGACACATAGCGAAAATGCTTTCAAATATAAGAAAATGTATCGAAAAAGCTACGAGCATGTTTTATTTCATTTATTTACGAAAGGTCGTAAAAGCCCATCAAGAACAATACATATATTTCCGGAGTGAAAACCGGTTTATAGTTAGCTGTCAAATCTACCAATCACATTACGGTATTTCATTCTAATAATAACCAACCAATCACTTGTAGAATTCAGTTTTCCGAATGTAACACTGGAATAGAAGTGAGACACGCCATTCGTGCCACCAGAGGTTCTTTTCCTCTCATCGCTTCGCTCCTCGGCCTGCGACGTACACTGGAAAGGGGAAATAGAACCTCTGGTACCCAGGGTGTACAACTTGACAAACCACGAAGAGAAAACAGGGTTTTTGAGATTAAAAAACTAATTCTTGGTAAATTTATTCTAACGAAAGGAAGTTTTTTCCATGAATCGTGCGGCGAAATCTCTACATTTCTTCCCCCCTTTTTTTAAATTTGTCGGCACGTCAAGTTAGGATGCACATCCACGCAAACTTGAGAAAAATGCCTACAAGAGCCAGTGTGTTTACCCTATTACTAGGTTTATCGTAAAGTAATCACCATTTGTGCTTCCATTAGCTTTTGTGTACAAACTGTATACCTCCACCTCGCACAATGACAGTCGCTGATTTGGCCTCAGTTGTCTTACAGTAACATATCTACCATTCATAGTTGGATTGCACACGATGGTTATACTCCCTGCTGGTACAATACCATATTCACCACCACACCTAGGATTGGACGCTGGACTAGAGGTACTATTACCTATAAAAAGCACACATTCGTAAGCACCTGTTTATGATGAATATCAATTGGAAATAATCAAAAATATAAGTGAGCCGCCGTGACTCATCGCAGGATGAACGGCCGTAATAGCTGACATTTGGTCGTTTCTCGCTTTCAATATACAGACAGCTCGAGCAGCCATTTAAAAATACTTTCCCTGACACCAAAATGCTACATTTTCCCTTATCTAATCATTCTTACCAATACGTAGCTCAAACAGGTATTTCCATAAGTGAAAACCAAAATCAAATCTGTTGAAGAGTGAGATCTCAGCCACTTGTACAATAGTGCCTAGGTCGACGCGCCACCATTCTTTTTGGCTGTTATATCCACAGTGTGTACAAGAACTACCTAACCACTTATTATCACGGTTACCATCAACAGCTCTTGAAGCAACTCCATTGTAAGCAGTACTTGACTGTACTGCCATTTTGTTAAGTGCTAAGTTTTCTATTGATAATAAAATTACAATTCAGGATAAAGGTAGCAGTAGCAGTAGCAGTAGCACATGACAGTAAGTATAGATCAATCTCACCTGAAGTATAGATTGATCTCACCTGATTGTATTCGTAATCCATATATCTCAATTCTCATACAAACTGCCCCGTGGTGCATCTTTGGTAGGACACGTAGATATCTGGCAAATATGCCGTGATACAGAATCTGCTTTACGATCCCAGAACCATCTAAATTGGCATAAAATATCTGAAGCATAAAACAAAATAATTAGCACTTTGTAGTCGTTTAGAACAATTCTTTAAATTCGATCAATAATCCACACAAAAAATATTATACCTGTGTTAATTTTCCATATTCACTATAATTCAAATAGTTTTTGTCATTATTAGAAAAACTCAGCTGAAATGTCTCGACCCACTGTTCTCCCTGATGGCTACCCTGTGTTGACACAGCACAGATGATGTGGGGGGTCCCTAAGTCAATCTGTAGATAAGGGTTGGTATCATTTTCCAAAGCACACCACGATGTTCCATTAGTGTAGTTTAGTCTGGCCTGTTCACCTGCTATTCCTGATGAAGCTGTAATCTTGTTATCTGGTATGACACCGTCCTGCATCCCGAGAGAGGCATTACCACAATATAAGGCTGTAAAAAGAAAGATAAAATGCATTGTGATAGTTAAAAGATTTTTTTTTTTTTTTTTTTTTTTATGTTTCATTAATCAGTTTATCAAACTTCGCTAGCTCGTTCATAATGCCAATAGTTGTTTTGTCAAAGTTTTCAAATCTATAAGAGTAAATGGCTTGAAGCCAGGAGTAGTAGATTGTGAGTTGCTGTGATCGTCCGGGTGATCGTCCACTGTACTCTGAAGATGACTTCCGCTCAGGTTGTCGAAACGTCAGTCTCCACCAACAACAGTCTTTCTCAAGACTACTCTCGCCCGGACGATCACAGCAACTCACAATTTCCAAATTTATATTTAAAAAATTAAGTAGATAAAATAACTAATATTTTTTTCCCATTTTTGCTTCACACTCAATCAACCTCTTCTAAGACCCTTTTGGAGCTTAAGGCGAGCCAAAAATCTTTGCATCTTGGTCCATCCATGGCATTATTTGAAGTTCCTTACAACTCCACCATTCCATTCTCCGGTAGCCTAATCACTTCTCGCACCATCTGTTCCTCGTTTCTGTAGCAAGCATTTTTACGGGAATGGATTGCTAGCTGGGTTTTACGTGACGTCATATCTGGTCTCGTGCGGAATTTTTATCACCTGAATGACAACTTTTCAAAAGAATTCTTGGTTGAGTGCACGTGGTGGTCAGTGTTTGACCACCGTATGAGGCTTATAATGAGATTCATGAGATTCAGTCAGCTGATTGAAACCCAGCAATTGTCCATCTCTCCTCCTTTTCCTTCTTTTTTAATTGGGTTTGGGCAAGCTATGGAGTTCTTTTTCGCTTCAGGGACATTAAAACAAGCTGTATGTACGCGTTTCAACACATAACATTTGTGAAATTTTTAACATCAAGTCCCTTTTCATCTTAGAACCATTTTTTCGTTGATACTGGAGAGAATTCGAGAATGGCCTTCTGCATATGACCAAATTATGTCATTCTCGAACAAAAATTTTAATTTACAAAGCATGACAAGAGTGGATAGTGATTTTTGAAGGGGGGTCCCAAGACCTACTGACAAAAGGGGACGTCATTTTTTGTCATTATATGCACAAGAAAAAAAGGGGAAAATAGTTGAAGGGGGACCCGTTACCTTTGAATCCCTTGACGCATCCGTCCTTACCTAAAGATTTTTGAAGTACTATCCCTAGATGAAAGCACTCTTTCATGACTGCCGCCTAACTACAGGCATTTTATATACCTTTTATATGTAGCCTATCCTAATTAAATGACCACATAGCTACTGACCCTAAATCTCTCCTTTTCTATTCTCTTTTGTGTTTGAAAACCATGCTTAAGTAGTACTTAGTATTATATAGAATCTTAAGAATGTCCATTGTGTTTAAATTTTTATAAAGATTAGATGGAGGTCAAAACCATAAAAGATATTTACATGACAAAGGTTTTGCAATTCCCAGATGAAGATAATCTTTTGTTTCTGACTTCCAGGTTGGTAATTTGCGTAAGGGGGTCTAGTTCTTGAGATAGAGTGCATAGTCATTGTCTTTGTTTTGGTTTTGGTTTAGTTATTGCTCGAAAAAAGACACAAATACGTAAGGGCTTACCTGACACAAATGGAGCGAAGAAATGAATGTTGATTAATATCATTAGCAAGTAAAATCCAGCCATGTTCATTCTGAAAGACAACTTCCTTTATACTGCTAAACAATATAAAGTTTTCCTTCTTGTTGTTAAACCTGGTAACTAGTTTCTATGTGGTTTCAGTTCTACGCTTGTTTATACTTTCATGTTTTGTGAGTCACTCTTATTTCATCCGAGGAAAAATTAAACTTTCTAAGTAAAAGTTTTCAAAAGTGTGTCCTATTTCTTCCGAACAACCAGGCAATTGATACTACCACACTTTCAAAATTGCATACTTCTGTAAAAAAAAAGCATTGTTGGACGAAATAGTCGAGAAATATCCATACTTGCTCTTTACTGTGTGGTTGCGTATTAGATCACCTGATTGCATATTGAATGGCAATTTCTGTCAAGTAAAATAATTTTAATTATTTTTGATTCAGTTTTTATGATTAAAATAATTTTTTTTCCTATTTTCATCAATGAAGACAAGTTTTCCAAATTTGCAGTCACTATTCTTCATGTTTTCCTTACATGGTAATATTTTTTACTCTAAAACTAACCACAATTAGCTTTCTAGACCGTTATTCCAACCTCTCGAAACAGACTCCTAAGTTTCACCATGTATCGTAACCAGCTTGGCCTCGCAGCCCTGTTCCTTTGTACCAGTATATTTTAAAAAACTATTTCCAGAACAAAAGAGGAAGGCTAAAACCAATTTCAATCATGTGTACGAAGAAACCTATTTTTAAAATGAAGATGTCATTGTTATACAGGATTTCCCTCTCTTAAAGAGTAAATAGAAAAAAACAGAGTAGTTTAGTTATAAATGTCGTTTACAGATACGTACACGCGAAAGAAACAAAACAATTCTTAATAACAATGAGTGAAGCAAAGTTTGTAACACAAAATACTTAACTTAGTAGGCCTTTTGCAACAAAGGTCACATGGAGCTACATGGTACAAGAAGGCAAGCTGTACACTGGGATATCAAAAACAAAGAAAAGTCAAGGTTGATCGTTTGAAATCCCATTGTTCTGAAGGCTGTCACATTCTTTTGCCCTCCAGCATGGCGGATTTTGTACCACGTGACCAGTTGTTGTAAAAGGCCTATTACAAACATGGATTCTTTTCGTCTTTCAGAGAAGTAACAATGTACGTTTTGTGGTAAAATGTGCTATAAACAGAATTGTATAAATCAGTCAGATTAAGTCAAACCAAGTTGGATAATTTTCTTTGTTTCATTAAGTGCTATTGATGTCATATCATCGTTGTTTAGACAGACTAAATAATTAACTATGTATGATAAGATCTAAATTAAAAAAGGAAGATACTCGAAGTAAATAGATTAATATGCTAGTTTCATTAACAGTCTAAATCATTGTTTGATTTAAAAGTAAAATAAATCAACTAAATAGGAATTCCTGTACGATAAGGACTATCCAATTAAGTTACGTTCCATACTTTCCAAATATATACTGTGGATCATAGGCGTACATATAGCTACATTTCATACTCTAGACATATTTTTAACCAGGGGCGGCGGAAGCTGAAACTTTGGGGGTTCACTGCAATATTATTTTACGTTACATTCTAATGACCGCTGTTTAGTTTGATTGCAGATACATGTCACGTGAAACGATGACGTAGAAAGCCAATATTTGGTGGGGTGTTCAGGCACCCCCCAAAAAAATAGTGGAGGGGCCGGTGCCCCCTCAGCCCCACCGCTTCCGCCGCCTCTGTTAACTTGAAATATGCTTCCTCGAATATCCCAGTTTGATTAGCATTTTCGTACGTATACATTACTAAAATTTCCGGTTGACATCACTTCCTTGTTTGTCTTTCTTCAATACTTTAGCTGTGCGTCAAATAAGGAGGAATATTCGAAACCTGAATAATCTAGAAAAGTTTCCTTTTCACACAGTGTGATTCTAAAACGGCAGGGGGATCAGAATATCAAAAGAGAGGGACAATGTGTCTAAATTATTTGATGGAAAAAGCCTGATATATACAATATATCCTAGTTCATGTCTGTGCAAATGTACACGATTAGGGTTTAATTTATAATTTAATGTAAACTTTATTTATATACGGAAGACTCTTCAGGAACAAAATATAAAAATAGAGAGAATAATAATAATGTAAATAATAAAAATAATAACATGACCAAAAACGAAAAAAAGGGGTCTATAGTTCATAAGTGTGAAAATAACAAATACGAAAAAAACATGGGCTATAGGTGTGAAAATGACAAAAGAACTTGAAAAACCTTAAGCTATAGTCGATGAATTTTTATCAAAAATAATCAAAAATTCAAATAATTTATTTTTTATATCTTATTATTATATGTGTTAAAATGTACAAAAACGAGAATACCGTGGGTATTCTCCATGCTTTTTTGTCCAAAATGAACAAACATGGGCTATAGTCCATGACTTTTAGTCAAAAATGACCAAACTTGAATGCTTTTTATTTTCTTATGTTTAATTTAAAAGGTGTGAAATTTCCTTAATCGAATATGTGAGAAAATGTCCAAAAACGAGAATACCATGGGCTATACTCCACGCTTTTTTGTCCAAAATAAAGAAATTTGGATGCTTTTTATTTTCTTATGTTTAATTTAAAAGGTGTGAAAATGTCCCTAAACAAGAAAAACCATGGGTTATAGTCCATCAAAAATGATGAAAATTTAATGCTTTTTATTTCCTTATATTTATTTTAAAAGGTATGAAAACGACCCAAACCAAAAAGAAAAAAAAAAAAAAAAAAAAAAAGAAAGAAAGAAAGAAAAAAGAAAAAGAAAAAAAGGGCTACAGTCCATAACTTTTAGTCAAAAATGACCAAACTTGAATGCTTTTTATTTTATGTTTGATTAATTTAAAAGTTGTGAAAATGTCCTTAGTGCATGGGCTATAGTTCATGACGTTTCGTCAAAAATAATCAAAATTTAAAGATTTTTATTTTTTTCATATTTATTAGAAAGGTGTGAAAATGACCAAAATCGACGTGAAAAACCTTGGGCTATAGTACATGGTTTTCGATCCAAAATAAAGAAAATTGGATGCTTTATATTTCTTTATAAATTAATTAAAAAGGCGAGAAAATGATTAAAAACGAAAAAGTGGGCTATAGTCCATGCTTTTTGGTCCAAAATGAACCAAATTGGATAATATTTATTTCCTTATATTTAATTTAAAAGGTGTGAAAATGTTCCAAAACAAGAAAAAACATGAACTATACTCCATGACGTTTGGTCAGAAAATGAACCAAATTATTTTTGTTTTCTTATGTTTAATGAAAAGATGTGAAAAAGACCCAAAGCGAGAAACCATGAGCTATATAGTCCATGACTTTTCATCAAAATCGATTTAAATTTAATGATTTTCATATCCTTATATTTATTTAAAAAGTGAAAAAACGTGAAAAACCTTGGTCTTTATTCTATGGATTTAGGTCCAAAATATAGAAAATTGGATGCTTTATATTTCTTTGCATTTAATTAAAAAGGCGTGAAAATGACCTAAAACGAAAAAAAGGGGGCTTATTTCTTCCTTTTTGATCCAAAATATACAGCTTTTTATATATTTCTCTATTTTTAATTAAAAAGGCGTGAAAATAACAAGTACGAGGAAACCATGGGCTATATTCCATTCTTTTTGGTCCAAAATGAACCAAATTGGATAATGTCTATTTCCTTATATTTAATTTAAAAGGTGTGAAAATGTTCCAAAACAAGAAAAACCATGGGCTACACTCCATGACGTTTGGCCAGAAAATGAACCAGATTGGATTATTTTTATTTTCTTATGTTTAATTGAAAAGATGTAAAAATGACCCAAAGCGAGAATCCATGGGGCTTTAGTCCATGAATTTTGGTCAAAAATGGTTAAAATTTATTTGATTATTTTTATTCCGGGCCTACTTTACTTAATCTTTTTGGAATCAGATAATAATAAAGCAGCTAGCCAAATTAAAGATACCAACCAAATGTGAATTCTATTACCAAACTGCTCATGCAGCGAAAGTTTGTCGAAATGTTTTATCTGGATCCATTTTTTTGTTTGTTTGTTTTGCCATATGACACATTTGATTATATCCAACCGTTCCTTTTATTTATTTGACAATTGAACGCCATGTATATTACATGTAGGATATCCAATCCATAACCTGGTTAGAAAACAATCAATTATAAGACGGTCTTTTAGCTCACAAACACTCAGACAAAGGTCATTCTCGACCAAGATATTTCAAGTTCTCATTTCGTTCAAATTCACAGGCAGCAAAAAATGTTTAACGTGATTATCATAGTAAGAGTGTTCGTGTTTTTCGAAAATTTTTACTAAGTATTATTTAACAAGAAAGAAAAGGAGTTCGATGTTCCAATAGATTTGACCCCAAAATGTGGATTACCATTAGCCACTTTCAAAACGAGCAAGGGAGATCGAGTTCATAACTTTAATCCAATTAAAGTAATTGAAGAAATGACTCCATCATTAGACAGAGCAGATGAAAATTAGCAGGTTTGCTAACTTTCATGGTTTTTTGTTGGGTATTAGCAATGTTATGACCTTTCAAATGTTGTAAAAATAAGAGAGAAATGTAAGGTGTCCAGCCAAATCATATATGCACTCTCTGTATATTTTAGCCAAATTATAAAAGATTGCTATTTAGCATCTACTTGTCAAAACTTAATGAAATTTCACAGACTTACTAATTTTCATTTGCTCTTTCTTGCGAAAAGGTTTATTTTTAAATTAAATTAAATATTTGAGGAACTCGGTCTCAGTCCCCGCTCGTTTTGAAAATGGCTAATTAATAATATATTACATTTTGAATTTCCGTGCAGAAAGACAGTAATCTTAATAAAAACCTTAGGACGCACAGGTTCTGGCGTGCATTACACACACTCATTATATACACACATACACTCGAGGAGATCTGATCTCAGTGCATCAAACTCGCTAGCACCACTATCGCCACTGACACCATCAGGTGCCAAGTTTTTGATGTAACAGAAGAATTTGATCCATTGTCGATTTTTCCAAGCTTGTGTTTTGGCCTCTTCATCTTTGGTGTTGGAATTATCTTCCTTGATGGCTTTATCTTTGTAGTAAAAACAGGCTTCTGTGTAGGTTTAGGAAGTTCTGATAAATAAATGGAAAAAAATAATTAGATGAAAACTTTTCTACGTAAAGATGTTAAAGACGTTTAGAGCAGAATTCGTATAAGCGTGAAAAGCTCACGCACGGCCGTCACGTTCACGGTCACGGTTACGGCACGGGCTCCTCCAATCATACAAAGCAAAACATTACAACGTCAACGTGTCACGGAAAACTAAAACGGCTTCTTTTGCAAGTCAATCGCAGGGCGCTCCCTCCGATTCTCATCCAATCGAATTGTTTTAACTTTTTTAATATCACGGAAAGGCATGCACAGCACGACACACGGCTAGGCCATGCTGACGCTCTTTGAAGCAAGAAACCTTTGCAAAATCCAATCAAAATGTGGTGTTCACGACAGAGTCATGGCACGGCACGTTCACGACGTACCTATTTTTACAGTCAACGAAATCTGCTGTATTTGATCGAATATAAAAGTCCTTCCCGGCATCAAAAAGGAAAATAGTTAAGGTAAAGATTTTCTGGCCTTTTTTTAAATAGGATTTGCTGTTCGAAAATATAGTTGTTACAAGTGCAACAAATGTTTTTATGTGGGGGGAGGGTTATATTTTTGAGATCTTCATGATTCTATACACCTCTTGAATTACTTAAATTCACAATCTGGAGCCAGAAAAAAAAAACGAATTTCTTCTTTTGAGAACTGAAGACTTTTATCGTGTAAATATTTGTCATTGTTTTGTCCTACAAACCATACTTTTCATATCATTTATTTACTTGAGCAAAGGGCTGAGATATACCAGTGCAATGCAAAATCTTCGTACGAAAAAATACAGCAAAAATATTAAATCTTCGCACAAAGCCTCGACTATTATTACTATAAGTAGAAATTAAAATAGCCTATTGGATGGATCAAAATATAATCATATATCCCTTCGGTCCCAGTAAGTACTAAAAGAAAATGCAAAGAAGTTTTGGTTTCGGCGGAAAATTGAATAAGAATTTTGATTGGATATATTAAGAGACGTTAGCAAAAAGAAGGAAAAAAAGGGCCAAATGCCGATGATAATTTCAAAGTTTAGAGTAGAGTCTCTTCCTGCCACCCAAGCCCCCATCTAAGCTACTTTGGGATAAACGTTCACCTTATACATTTTTGCTTAGGTGCTCTTACTTACCTATCTCAATCTCAATATCACTGTCCTTTCTGTCACCAGCTGCACCTTTTCGTTTGGCTTGACATGTCACTCTCAGTTTACACTTAAAGAGAAAGTCGTTAATTTTGTGACAGTTGTAACGAGATCGCACTTCTGACACGCTTGTGAAGTTAACCTGAAGCTGACTACTTGTCTTTTCTTTGTCATAAGTCTTTCCATTTGATAAATCGGTTACGCCTTTTCCACCAAGTAGCCAATTAATGTGGACTTTATTGTCTCCACTGGCAACGCAATGGACAGTGACGAACGATCCAGGTCTGGGTTGAAGGATGCCAACGGTGTTGTACTTAAGGATTTTAGTAGGAAAAGCTAAAAATTGAAAGACGAAAACAAAAAATGTAGACCGGCTGAGAAATACCAAACAATTTTGAAATAAGAAATATTTTTAGGGAGCATTCACTTTTAGAAGATAATGGTGGGCCTGATCCGGAGTTATCGTTGAGCGTTAAATAAAGAAAAATTGCGACCACATTTAAAAGTAGAGTTAAAAAGTTATGACCTCCTCCCTACATGACAGTGTTTCTTCTTCTTCTTCTTCTTCTTCTTCTTACTCCAACATCTCTTTTCAAGAAGGAAAATAATGATGACCCCCTTTTGCTACTGATAAATATTTGGTGACCCTCCCTTAGATTCCTCCGGCTCACACCCCCTCTCCCTTTTAAAAAGATGAATGCTCCCTAATTTATTTAATTTTCATTTACATACCATTGTTGTTGCCATAGAAATCAAGTCTAATACAGTTTGCTCCGCCGTGGTTCCTGATTGGGTAGATACGGATATAACGAGCACCGATAGGACTTGGAAACCAATAAACATTCAATTCAACTGATTCGACTTTTCTTTTGCCTGTAATATTGGTTTTGATGTTCTTAAAAAGAATAAGGAACACATAACATTGCTATCATTGTTGTACTGACAATACATTGAATATTGTTCACGACATGGTTGAAAAAGAACTATACTAGGGTCATTTATACGAGACCAAATAAGTCGCGACTTACATAAGACGCGAACCACTCGTATAAATGGTACAAAAACTGTGTTCACGTCTTATTTAGGTCGCGACTTATGCCGATGACTAGCTCTTTTAGCTGGGCTTATCTAAAACGCGTCTTAACTAGGTCGCGAACATCATCGTATAAATGGAATAAAAAACATGTTCGCGTCTTGCATAAGACATAAAGACCTAAACCGCATGTGTAGCAACCCAATCCCACTCGGAAGGAAACGGAAGTCGATAGATAATAACAAAGACAACGAAACTTCAGAGCGAGGCAAATCCTTGTTGGACACGAAAATAGGTCGAGAACCATTTATACGAACACTTCGCGTCTTATGCAAGCCTCGCTCGTATAAATGGTCTTGTTCGCGTCTTATGTAAGTCGCGACTTATTTGGTCTCGTATAAATGGCCCTAACTGTGTATGTCAGAAAGGCTAGAGCTGGGCCATTGGAAACTCTTAATTATCAGCGATCATTAATTGCATATATTAAAGACATGAAAGGATGGGCTACCTTGAAACACTCACTTAAAAAGTGATGGGGAACTGAAAATAGTGTCATGGTAGATCTTTCCATCTCCAGCCCCCAAATACTTTATCATAGTGCCTTGCGGAGTTGATAAAAGAATTACAATATATGTACCTTGATTGTTGTCCATTTATGAGTAGAGTATCCATACTTGAGGCTAAATTCTTTCACGTATGATCGTTTATAAGGAGCTCCCTGTACTCCAATCCCAGAAACTTGCTTACTTGAGCCAAGATCAAATTGAAGATACGGTTTTTCGTCAGTTTTTTCTGCACACCAAGAAGATTTGGAATATAAACGAGAATAGGTTCTCTGGCCCAGATTACTTGAAGCTGTAATTTGAGTATCTAGAATTTCATCGTTTCCTTCAATAAATTCTAGGCCCATCGGTCCTCGCCACGCTGAATACGAACACAGAATGCATTATTAGTATTGCGTTTATGTTTCTTTTGCCGTTGCCATTTGTGACAAACATATCGCGCGGGAGTTTTTAGTATGATGCTCCAAACGTATCAAACAACAACAAATTAATTTCGCGCGGGAGGAGAGGAATCTAAGTTTGTCAAAGGCAGTTTGAAAATTTGAAAAATCCACGCCATCTGGTACATGGATACTGTACAGCAGGTGTCAGGTTTGCGCCCCAGTTTAAAAAAACGTTTATTCTCGGCTTTTTCGACTAGAAAAACTTCAGGGGAAGCTGAAAGAGTTTTCATTAAATGAATCCAGATGATTGAGAGCATTTGATCTAGTTTTTTGGAATTTTCATTTTATCTACCACAAAATAATCTGTAAATGAATGTTTGAACGTTATGAACAAGCTGAGTTGACCTTCAGAACAAAGTTAAGGTCAACCAATCAGAGTTGAGGATTTACATTACATTTTTACATTTTCCATTGTAACAACAACAACAACAACAGAAACAACAACAGAAACAACAACTTTATTTAACACAGAATTCACAAAGTTTAAACACTTATTTACACTGAAGCTGTGTAATTAATTGTCTTGTATGACTTAAAGGTCACCGCCAATGCTAACCAAAAGAGTTAGACACATAATTCTTTTCGGGAACGCGATCAACTCATCTAGAAAGCTAATAGGCTTCATAGTGTACAACACTAATAAACAGCAAAATCAAATTTGAAAATTCTTTTAACTAAAGGTAGCAATATTCGGATGTATTAACATGTTGCATTTACCAACGTTAAGTAACTTATCAATTTCATAGTTACCTTGTGCTGTACCATAAACTCCAACTCTCATTGTCTTATGATTTTCAAATTGTTTAGGAATAAACCTGATAAACTTTGCAACCTTTATCTCTTGTAAAACGTTTTGTTTGGTTGTATTGTGCGGTGTTGTCAACTTGTTTCCAATGAGAGCATCCTTTTAAAGATAAGCAAATCAAAATACGGCAATGTTAATGAAACAAGAGTGTGTGCGGAGTATGTAGAGTATGTGAAGAATGAGAAGAATGTGGGGAATGTAAAGAATGTAAAGGAAAGAATTTTGAGTAAATGGAGTATGAATATATGAAGAATGTGAATAATGGAAAAAAAGTAAAGAAGTCAAATGAAGTCAAATCTTATACAATGTATTGAAATAACCAGGTCACGTGACCTGTTTTGTCCATCAACCCCTATAAGGATCAAACTTTGTTCAGTTGTGAGGGCAGATTTTTGAACACAGCCTTAAAAGAATTTGAAAAGTGATGTATTCTTAACTGTACAAGAAAAACTCGCCAACCCGTTTGATATCAAAGTTTCGCTTTGAAAATGGCGGGAACGAAGGTCACGTGACCATAAATTGACCAAACAACGGGGTCTGAAAAGTTAAGGACGTCGAGCTCTTTGGTATACATCGAATGCCAATATGGCCGATCGCCCGGGGCGAGTTGCATCAAATCGAGGCTACCAAGGATTCACTTTATTCATATATTCGATTACTTCTGTTTACAGTTGTTTATCGTGTTAATTCCTTCGAATTTTTCACGATGAACACGATAAACAACTGTAAACAGAAGTAATC